>CM031924.1:29156543-29304627 GCA_018703695.1 Prunus fruticosa
TTTTGTCTGTTTTCAGTTGTGTACATTTTTGTGTGAACATATATTTCCTTTATGATATTTTTTTTGTTTTTATCTTTTTCTTGTGGATTTTAAATGGACCGAAGATTTGGAAGTTGGTAACAGTATTGAGGTAGTTTTGAAGCTTAGTTTTGCTTTCCTCTTCCATTTTTGTGGTGAGCGATTGAGCATCAGGTATTCATAGTTAAATTTTCTAATTATTAATTCTATTATTGCCAAATACTATTTCGAAATTGAGCTCTTCCATTTGCAACTTGCAGGATCGAACTTTGATAGTGATCGAGTGCTTAGGCTGATCCCAGAGTGGTCTAAAAGTGTAAGATTGATTTTACCACAATATGTTTTATATCTCTTTCATGCTTTTCAAATGAAACCTCAAATTTTGGTCGTTTCTTCATTTGCTTCGTACAAAGTTTCAGCGGCATGATCCTTCTGTTCTCTATTGGATTATCACAGGTTCAAAGCTGGGACGTCTTGATTAGGCTGTTGATTGAAAGGATGTTTGCAGAGCCATCAAATGCAACAACTGTCAAGTTTTTGAGTTATTTGAGTGAGCACTTGGCAGAAGCTGCTGATGCAGTGCTCTCTGCATAAGCGACATAAAGAGTTAAGTACATTATGTTATATAGCATTTATGAAATACAAGGCCCGTATCCTTCTTAATAGTTAGCCGTTTGTAGTTTATACTAGTACCTAGTTGTTGTAAATTAGAACCAACTCACTCCCCTTTAGACCTTGTTGTTGATGAACTTTGGACAAGACTCAATGATAGATGAATCTTACACACACACACACAGAAAATAATCAAGCACACAAGACACAAGTGTTTATAGAGGTTCAGCAATTTGCCTACATCCTCTTTGGTGATCCCCTTGAGAAATTTCACTGATGAAGATAGGTTACAACTTTGGTTTACACAGAAACCCCCTTAGAACACTACCCTCACAATTTGTTTCTCTCTCACCCTTGCTCACACCTTGATACACTTGAGAATTCTCTCCTCTTCTTGACTCACTAGTTCCCAGCTACTTTTCTTCCAACTCTCTCTAACACTCTTACTTAGTTCAGACTTGCTCCCTCTTTCCTTTAATACATAAGCCACTAGACTTGAGGGAAGACCCTTGCTTTGTCTCCCACGTTCTGCCCTTGAATACCTGACATGGACCACAGGTTAGGCCAGCCACAAGCTATGTATTGATGGCTACTTGTGCAGCCACCCTATATAGAACCATAGGGTAGCTACACCTTGAAACAAGTCTTCCAATGTCCTTCAATGCTTCCTCAAACCTCCCAACTGATTGCCAACGTTCTTCTGACTTAGAAGTGACCCCTAGGGTCCTTGCAAGTAGGTGGGAGGCGATAGCCCTTGAAATTAGAGTTCAAAACTCCAGAAATCCGAAACAGCATGTGCTAGTATTGGGTGACCGATCGTTTTTGCACAGAGTCGCAAGCGACCGGTCGCCAGAAGTTTTCGCTCCAGACTTCGAATCTGCCTGAAAACAACCAATCGCTTGCTTCGTGCGACCGATCGCTTTTAGGCAGAGTCTCCTGTCACCAGTCGCTTGAAACGGGCGACCGATCGCTCCCTGATTCTGTCTCCGAAGCTTGTATCCTTTATGCGAGCCAATTTTCACAACACTAGTGATTATACAGTGACTTCCTATCTCTTTCTTTCCTTTTAACTTTTCAACTTATTTGAAGACTTTTTTCAATTTTCTAGGCTAAAGTTTTCTTCTTTAATTTGTTTCGTCCTTTCTCTCTTTCAGGATTGATGAAAACAGCTTTTCTGGATGGGAGTGTCAAACCTATAGAAGTGATGACTCTGAAAAAATGCAGCGGACTCTTTTGGAACACCTGTTGTGTAGATACAGCTGCACCAAAATGGATTCAGCTGCATCCTCAACTTGTGATACTCGCAAGTGCACGAGCCGTTTGGTAGTATAGCATATGTAAGTGCGAGGTCGATCCCACGAGGATTGGTGATTGAATGATCCAATTCATTTCCCCTACATAAAACAGAAATGAAAAAGAAAATAAATAAAACAAGAAAAAAGGAAATAACTCAAGCAAATAAGTTCCCAAGTTCAATTAGATTAATGGATTGATTCTAGCTAAAGTATGATTAAGCCATGGTGTTTGGTCAAAACCTTGTGTTCCTAATTCCCTAATTTGATCATTTGTTGTCTAACCTAAAACTAAGCATTAGGAACCCATTAAGCATAGAAGAACATTTTAAACAACCAAGTATGTATCTAATCCCTGTTGTCGAATGTCCATACATACTCTTCCTATCCATAGTTCAATTCAAATTAAAGCATGGTGTCTACTCTTAATTCAAACTAAGATAGCTAACATGCAAGCCTAAATGGTGATCAATCATTCAAACTAGCATATTAACTTATAAGCATAATGAATAAGAACAAAAACCATAATTGAAACTTGGAAACTAATTAAACTTGAATACTTAAGAAAGAATGTACATTACAATAAAAGTAAAGTGGAACTAAGAAAACTTGAAAGAAAATTTAGTAAACTCATTTTGTTACAACAATTGACAACTTGAAAGGAAACTAAGAGAATTTGAGGGAGAGAAGGGAAGTGTTTGAGAACTTTGAGGAGGGAGAAGAAAGTGTTTGGGAACTTTAGAGAATTTTGGAAGAACATGTGTTTGAGAGCTTTGAGGATTTTGGAAGGGAATGTGTTTAAGACATGGGGAATTTGGAAGAGAGTGTTTGAGAACTTGGAGGATTTGGAGAAGAAAGTAGAGAGGTGTTTTGAGAGCTTTGTGGATTTTGGAAGAGAGTATTTAGGAACTTTGAGAATTTGGAAGAGAGTGGTTGAGAACTTGGAGGATGTTTGTGAACTTGGAGAATTTGAGAACTTAGGGAAGGAAGAGAAATGTGTTTGTGAAGTGTTTGAGACATGGAGACTTTTGGAAGAGAAGGGAAGTAGAGAGATGTTTGAGAACTTTGAGGATTTTGGAAGAACATGTGTTTGAAAGCTTTAGAGAATTTGATGAAGGAAATGGGAGAAGTGTTTGGGAAGTGTTTGGAGAAGAGAGTATTTGAAGAATTTAGAAGAAGAGAAAGGAAAAGTGTTTGATATTTAGTACAAAGAAAATTTAATAGAATGATCTTATTACAACAATTGAGAACTACAAAGGGAAACTAAGAGAATTTGAGGGAGAGAAGGGAAGGGAGCTCTAGAGAAGTGCTTGAGAGCTCCCCCCCTTGGGGTGTGTTTACAAGCTTAGAGAACTTCCCTATTTATAGGCCTAGGGGAAGTGAAAATCTGAATTCAATATGGCTAATGCATACAACACTTGTTTTATAAAATCTGAAATGGTTGATGCACTTGTATTAGAAAATCTAAATTGGGTGATGCACTTGTATTAGAAAATCTTGAATTGGTTGATGCACTTCACCAATAGATCCCACCAGCAGCCCTAGCTCATCTTCATGTCACCATGACCAAGTTTCCAACCAGAAATGATAGCTCATACCTAGCTCACCATGACCAAGCATCCAACCAGCACATGCTGAGGTCAGCATGACTAGCAATTTCAAGGGCTTACAACTTGGGCTTCTCTTAATCAAATTAGGACTTTAAGCACTCGAAATTGAAGTTCAGAATGTCTTCTTTCCAGCCATATGTTATTTGGGCCAATCCAAGGTCGGAGGAAGAAGTTAAGGCCGAAACAAATTGCTAACTCATTTTCCGCGCTGATAAGATCCATCCTGAGCATGGTTCTGTGTTTGCTAGGTAACGGACTCCAGATTTATCCAATGGGGCTGAATGTTGGATATGTTATAGTACACACCAATTGGAACAACTTTCATGAAGAATGTGGCCTCATTCGAGCTATGTAGGTTGTTGAAACAAAGCTTGCAATATGACCTACGGAACTGGACTGGCAGGGGGCTGTAGCCAAAATGAGTTTGTCTTTAAGCTCTTCATCCATTCATCCAAATTAGGCCTTAACATGCTTGAATTGCATGAATTATGCTCTCTAAAGCCATCATTATTACCTAAAGCTCAATGAACTGAAAGATAAACACAAAAAGGATTAAAAGCACAAGTTTAACTCAAAAACATAACCAAATCATAAGCTAGAAGGGTACAAAATGATATACAATTATGAACCGATCAAATACCCCCAAACCTAGATTTTGCTAGTCCTCAAGCAAAACAAAAGGAAAGCGAAGAAAAATAAAACAAAATAAGAAGTTAACTAGACCACTTTCGTAGGTAACTCGATTGCATTGAGCGTATGCAACAAGCCTTTAAACCTCTAGGCATCCCAAGTAGGAGGAGTTGTGTCTCCTGAGGGTTTAACAGGTACGATACCCACAAACATTTTTCTAACTCTACAAAACAAAGTGGTTAGAAAACTTAATACATTTGTTAGTCCTTAAGAAAAACAAAAAAAAAAAAAAAAAAAAACGTTAACCTTCCAACCAGACAGAAATTTTAAACTTCATAGACATGGCTCAACAAGGAACAAAACAAGCACTAAGGAAGTTCTAAACATTATTCAAGTGCCACCACAATCTCACAAAAATCATGCTCAAGGTGTGTGTGTGTGTGTGAAGTAGCCATGAAGATACAACTCATGCTTCTCAAACAACGATATGAATTCTTGCAAGAATGAACACAAGTTTGCCAAGCTAAACCAAAATCAATAGGACTTTACTCATGGATGTAATGTAATGGTTAGAAAAGGAATGGATATTGAAATACAAAGTCTAAGGAACAAAGTAGAGCATGTCATATAAACAAGATCATTGACATTTGAAATGTAAGGCACATAAATTGAAAAGCTCACAACACCAGATTTTGCAATTGAATCACTTCAAAATTTGATTTTGACATTTACACACTTTGTATAAAATTTGGCCCAATTTTGCGGCTCTTTACCCTAGATCACCTTGATTTCTCCTTATATCACCCTAGGGTCGTGACTACATTGGCCACACTTCTTTTCTCTTTTTCTTTTGATTTTTTTTTTATAGCTCATTTATTGCCTTGAATACATTACAATCTCAAATACAATCATACTCTACATGTCCCCTAGATGGTAGGATGTTTAATGGATGATAAGGTGATAGAAAGAAATGGCTAAGTGTTTGGGCACAAAAGGGTTTACAATGGAATATGTATTGTATGGGTTGATGGAGGAAAAAGAAAGAGGCTTAACAAAGATGGCCTAAATCATATCTTAGTTATAACTTAACATTCCAGTGAATCACACAAGCAAAAAAATGCATACAATTGGGTAAGACATGCAAGAGGTGTATAGTCATGGCTAAAGTGCATAGAAAGCTCAAGCATAATTATGTGAGACTTAGCTAGCGAAAGAATAAGATTCAGACCTAACACAATGCTTATCAAATTCCTAAGAGCCATATTAGAAGTTAGACTCAAGATTTATCATTGGTGTGGGAAGGAAAACTGAAAATGACTCAAAGAAAAGAAACATAAAAGAAAAACGTGAGGTTTCAAATTGCTGTTCTGCTCTCAATTTCAACATATAATCTGTTTTGACATGTAACTTTCAAACCACTTGGTCAAATTTAACGTTCTTTATGTCGTTGGATTCAGCATGAAAAAATGAAGAACACAACGTGGACCAAACTTTCAAAACAGTAGCAAAAAAAAAAAAAATTGTAGCAATGAAGAAGCCTACGTTTTCAGACACAAACACAAAAGTTAAAAACTTTCCAACACCCCCAAACTTAAATGAAGCATTGTCCTCAATGTTAAAGCAAAGTAAAGATGATTGAGAACATGTAAATGATAAGGGGAAAAGTTAAGAAGAAGGTTTAGAAAGAAAAAATAAAATAAAAATGAATATATAAGCAACTCACGGATGACCAGTTAAGGGCCTCAGAAAAACACAGCCAGGGGATCCGGGAAAGATTGGAGGGGTCACAATGGTCCCTCTTAAAACCCAAACTTCTTAGACACCGAAGGTGTCGCCTAAAGAACTCCTAGACACTGTATTGACGGAAGTGCTCACTGGAGTTACCATAAGTCAGCTTATATGAAAAATCTTTTTAAATTTTAAAATTTTAAAATTTTTTTAAATTAAAAAAAAAAAAGAAGACACAGAAATTTAAAATAATAACAAGTAAAGAGAAAGGATTGAAATGCTCCCCCTTGAAGCGATTAGGTCGAGCGTGATGCATTTGGAGGTCGCGACTTCTCCCACTACTCCACACTTCCTATCTTTGAAGTTGCCATCTCTCTCCATTTTTATTGACCTATTTACATTGCTAAAACAAACACACACAAAAACTTGAAACGGAATTAAAGGATTACGAAATATAAAAAAAAAAAAAAAACTAAAAATGAAAAGGAAAAATCAATACAAGTCCAATTCCATGCTTCAAAGCAACAAGCACCAATGGGTTGTGTAAGCTGGGACTTAAACCCAGTTCTCTTGCTTGTTGGGCAATTGTCCTTTTTCTGTTGGACTACAAACACAACTTGTCCATTAACGTCATTAACTTTAAAACAAGAAATTGTCTAGAAAAACATGAAACTGAAAAATAAAAATAAAACAAGGGAAAAGAAATAGAACCAAACTATGTTGCCAATCCCCGGCAACGGCGCCAAAAACTTGTTGTGTAGATACAGCTGCACCAAAATGGATTCAGCTGCATCCTCAACTTGTGATACTCGCAAGTGCACGAGCCGTTTGGTAGTATAGCATATGTAAGTGCGAGGTCGATCCCACGAGGATTGGTGATTGAATGATCCAATTCATTTCCCCTACATAAAACAGAAATGAAAAAGAAAATAAATAAAACAAGAAAAAAGGAAATAACTCAAGCAAATAAGTTCTCAAGTTCAATTAGATTAATGGATTGATTCTAGCTAAAGTATGATTAAGCCATGGTGTTTGGTCAAAACCTTGTGTTCCTAATTCCCTAATTTGATCATTTGTTGTCTAACCTAAAACTAAGCATTAGGAACCCATTAAGCATAGAAGAACATTTTAAACAACCAAGTATGTATCTAATCCCTGTTGTCGAATGTCCATACATACTCTTCCTATCCATAGTTCAATTCGAATTAAAGCATGGTGTCTACTCTTAATTCAAACTAAGATAGCTAACATGCAAGCCTAAATGGTGATCAATCATTCAAACTAGCATATTAACTTATAAGCATAATGAATAAGAACAAAAACCATAATTGAAACTTGGAAACTAATTAAACTTGAATACTTAAGAAAGAATGTACATTACAATAAAAGTAAAGTGGAACTAAGAAAACTTGAAAGGAAATTTAGTAAACTCATTTTGTTACAACAATTGACAACTTGAAAGGAAACTAAGAGAATTTGAGGGAGAGAAGGGAAGTGTTTGAGAACTTTGAGGAGGGAGAAGAAAGTGTTTGGGAACTTTAGAGAATTTTGGAAGAACATGTGTTTGAGAGCTTTGAGGATTTTGGAAGGGAATGTGTTTAAGACATGGGGAATTTGGAAGAGAGTGTTTGAGAACTTGGAGGATTTGGAGAAGAAAGTAGAGAGGTGTTTTGAGAGCTTTGTGGATTTTGGAAGAGAGTGTTTAGGAACTTTGAGAATTTGGAAGAGAGTGGTTGAGAACTTGGAGGATGTTTGTGAACTTGGAGAATTTGAGAACTTAGGGAAGGAAGAGAAATGTGTTTGTGAAGTGTTTGAGACATGGAGACTTTTGGAAGAGAAGGGAAGTAGAGAGATGTTTGAGAACTTTGAGGATTTTGGAAGAACATGTGTTTGAAAGCTTTAGAGAATTTGATGAAGGAAATGGGAGAAGTGTTTGGGAAGTGTTTGGAGAAGAGAGTATTTGAAGAATTTAGAAGAAGAGAAAGGAAAAGTGTTTGATATTTAGTACAAAGAAAATTTAATAGAATGATCTTATTACAACAATTGAGAACTACAAAGGGAAACTAAGAGAATTTGAGGGAGAGAAGGGAAGGGAGCTCTAGAGAAGTGCTTGAGAGCTCCCCCCTTGGGGTGTGTTTACAAGCTTAGAGAACTTCCCTATTTATAGGCCTAGGGGAAGTGAAAATCTGAATTCAATATGGCTAATGCATACAACACTTGTTTTATAAAATCTGAAATGGTTGATGCACTTGTATTAGAAAATCTAAATTGGGTGATGCACTTGTATTAGAAAATCTTGAATTGGTTGATGCACTTCACCAATAGATCCCACCAGCAGCCCTAGCTCATCTTCATGTCACCATGACCAAGTTTCCAACCAGAAATGATAGCTCATACCTAGCTCACCATGACCAAGCATCCAACCAGCACATGCTGAGGTCAGCATGACCAGCAATTTCAAGGGCTTACAACTTGGGCTTCTCTTAATCAAATTAGGACTTTAAGCACTCGAAATTTAAGTTCAGAATGTCTTATTTCCAGCCATATGTTATTTGGGCCAATCCAAGGTCGGAGGAAGAAGTTAAGGCCGAAACAAATTGCTAACTCATTTTCCGCGCTGATAAGATCCATCCTGAGCATGGTTCTGTGTTTGCTAGGTAACGGACTCCAGATTTATCCAATGGGGCTGAATGTTGGATATGTTATAGTACACACCAATTGGAACAACGTTCATGAAGAATGTGGCCTCATTCGAGCTATGTAGGTTGTTGAAACAAAGCTTGCAATATGACCTACGGAACTGGGTTTAGGGTCGGAGGAGGAAGTTTGGTCATATTGCAAGCTTTGTTTCAGAAACCTACACAACTTGGATGAGGCCGCATTCTTCATGAAAGTTGTTCCAATGGGTGTGTACTATAACATATCCAAAATTCAGCCCCATTGGATAAATCTGGAGTCCGTTACCTAGCAAACACAGAACCATGCTCAGGATGGATCTTATCAGCGCGGAAAATGAGTTAGCAATTTGTTTTGGCCTTAACTTCCTCCTCCGACCTTGGATTGGCCCAAATGATATATGGCTGGAAAGAACACATTCTGAACTTCAATTTAGAGTGCTTAAAGTCCTAATTTGATTAAGAGAAGCCCAAGTTGTAAGCCCTTGAAGTTGCTGTTCATGCTGACCTCAGCATGTGCTGGTTGGATGCTTGGTCATGGTGAGCTAGGTATGAGCTATCATTTCTGGTTGGAAGCTTGGTCATGGTGACATGAAGATGAGCTAGGGCTGCTGGTGGGATCTATTGGTGAAGTGCATCAACCAATTCAAGATTTTCTAATACAAGTGCATCACCCAATTTAGATTTTCTAATACAAGTGCATCAACCATTTCAGATTTTATAAAACAAGTGTTGTATGCATTAGCCATATTGAATTCAGATTTTCACTTCCCCTAGGCCTATAAATAGGGAAGTTCTCTAAGCTTGTAAACACACCCCAAGGGGGGAGCTCTCAAACACTTCTCTAGAGCTCCCTTCCCTTCTCTCCCTCAAATTCTCTTAATTTTGCTTTCTAGTTCTCAATTCTAGCTTTCCTTTTGCTTCTTAGTTGTAGTTTATTTTTCTTTGTAGTAGTTTATTTTTCTTTGTAATGTAAATTCTTTTCTTAAGTTTTCAAGTTGAATTAGTTTCCAAGTTTCAATTATGGTTTTTGTTCTTATTCATTATGCTTATAAGTTAATATGCTAGTTTGAATGATTGATCACCATTTAGGCTTGCATGTTAGCTATCTTGGTTTGAATTAAGAGTATACACCATGCTTTAATTCGAATTGAACTATGAATAGGAAGAGTATGTATGGACATTCGACAACAGGGATTAGATACATACTTGGTTGTTTAAAATGTTCTTCTATGCTTAATGGGTTCCTAATGCTTAGTTTTAGGTTAGACAACAAATGATCAAATTAGGGAATTAGGAACACAAGGTTATGACCACACACCATGGCTTAATCATACTCTAGCTAGAATCAATCCATTAATCTAAATTGAACTTGGGAACTTATCTACTTGAGTTAGTTATTTTCTTTCTTTCTTGTTTTATTTATTTCCTTTCTTTTTCATTTCTGTTTTGTGTAGGGAAATGAATTGGATCATTCAATCACCAATCCCTGTGGAATCGACCTCGCACTTATATATGCTATACTACCAACGGTTCGTGCACTTGCGAGTATCACAAGTTGAGGATGCAACTGAATCCATTTTGGTGCAGCTGTATCCACACAACAAGTTTTTGGCGCCGTTGCCGGGGATCGGTAACATTGTTTGATTCTATTTGGCTTTCCTACTTTATTTTTTTTTTTCTTAACTGGACAATTTCAAGTTTTAAAGTTAATGACGTTAATGGACAAGTTGTGTTTGTAGTCCAACAGAAAAGGACAATTGCCCAACAAGCAAGAGAACTGGGTTTAAGTCCCAGCTTACACAACCCATTGGTGCTTGTTGCTTTGAAGCATGAAATTGGACTTGTGTTGATTTTTCCCTTTCATTTTTAGTTTTTTTTTATATTTCGTAATCCTTTAATTCCGTTTCAAGTTTTTGTATGTGTTTGTTTTAGCAATGTAAATAGGTCAATAAAAATGGAGAGAGATGGCAACTTCAAAGATAGGAAGTGTGGAGTAGTGGGAGAAGTCGCGACCTCAAAATGCATCACGCTCGACCTAATCGCTTCAAGGGGGAGCATTTCAATCCTTTCTCTTTACTTGTTATTATTTTAAATTTCTGTTTCTTTTTTTATAAAAATTTTAAAAAATAAAAAATTTAAAATTTTAAAAAGATTTTTCATATGAGCTGACTTATGGTAACTCCAGTGAGCACTTCCGTCAATACAGTGTCTAGGAGTTCTTTAGGCGACACCTTCGGTGTCTAAGAAGTTTGGGTTTTAAGCGGGACCATTGTGACCCCTCCAACCTTCCCGGATCCCCTGGCTGTGTTTTCTGAGGCCCTTAACTGGTCATCCGTGAGTTGCTTATTTATTCATTTTTTTTTTTTCTAAACCTTCTTCTTAACTTTTCCCCTTATCATTTACATGTTCTCAATCATCTTTACTTTGCTTTAACATTGAGGACAATGCTTCATTTAAGTTTGGGGGTGCTGGAAAGTTTTTTTTAGCTTATGTTTCTTTTCTTTGAGTCATTTTCAGTTTTCATTCCCACACCAATGATAAATCTTGAGTCTAACTTCTAATATGGCTCTTAGGAATTTGATAAGCATTGTGTTAGGTCTGAATCTTATTCTTTTGCTAGCTAAGTCTCACATAATTATGCTTGAGCTTTTTATGCACTTTAGCCATGATTATACAACTCTTGCATGTCTTACCCAATTGTATGCATTTTTGCTTGTGTGATTCACTGGAATGTCAAGTTTATAACTAAGATATGATTTAGGCCATCTTTGTTAAGCCTCTTTCTTTTTCCTCCATCAACCCATACAATACATATTCCATTGTAAACCCCTTTGTGCTCAAACACTTAGCCATTTCTTTCTATCACCTTATCATCCATTAAACATCCTACCATCTAGGGAACATGTAGAGTATGATTGTATTTCAGATTGTATTCAAGGCAATAAATGAGCTATAAAAAAAAAATCAAAAGAAAAAGAGAAAAGAAGTGTGGCCAATGTAGTCACGACCCTAGGGTGATATAAGGAGAAATAAAGGTGATCTAGGGTAAAGAGCCGCAAAATTGGGCCAAATATTATACAAAGTGTGTAAATGTCAAAATCAAATTGTGAAGTGATTCAATTGCAAAATCTGGTGTTGTGAGCTTTTCAATTTTTGTGCCTTACATTTCAAATGTCAATAATCTTGTTTACATGTCATGCTCTACTTTGTTCTTTAGACCTTGTGTTTCCATAACCATTCTTTATCTAACCATTATCATAACCCCATTACATCCATAAGTAAAGTCCTATTGATCTTGGTTTAGCTTGGCAAACTTGTGTTCATTCTTGCAGGAATTTATATCGTTGTTTGAGAAGCATGAGTTGTATCTTCATGGCTATTTCACACACACACCTTGAGCATGATTTTTGTGAGATTGTGGTAGCACTTGAATAATGTTTGGAACTTCCTTAGTGCTTGTTTTGTTCCTTGTTGAGCCATGTCTATGAAGTTTAAAATTTCTGTTCGGTTGGAAGGTTAACGTTTTTTTTTTTTTTTTTTTTTTTGTTTTTCTTAAGGACTAACAAATGTATTAAGTTTTCTAACCACTTTGTTTTGTAGAGTTAGAAAAATGTTTGTGGGTATCGTACCTGTTAAACCCTCAGGAGACACAACTCCTCCTACTTGGGATGCCTAGAGGTTTAAAGGCTTGTTGCATACGCTCAATGCAATCGAGTTACCTACGAAAGTGGTCTAGTTAACTTCTTGTTTTGTTTTTAACTTTGTTTTGTGTTGTTTTGCTCGAGGACTAGCAAAATCTAGGTTTGGGGGTATTTGATCGGTTCATAATTGTATATCATTTTGTACCCTTCTAGCTTATGATTTGGTTATGTTTTTGAGTTAAACTTGTGCTTTTAATCCTTTTTGTGTTTATCTTTCAGTTCATTGAGCTTTAGGTAATAATGATGGCTTTAGAGAGCATAATTCATGCAATTCAAGCATGTTAAGGCCTAATTTGGATGAATGGATGAAGAGCTTAAAGACAAACTCATTTTGGCTACAGCCCCCTGCCAATCCAGTTCCGTAGGTCATATTGCAAGCTTTGTTTCAGAAACCTACACAACTTGGATGAGGCCGCATTCTTCATGAAAGTTGTTCCAATGGGTGTGTACTATAACATATCCAAAATTCAGCCCCATTGGATAAATCTGGAGTCCGTTACCTAGCAAACACAGAACCATGCTCAGGATGGATCTTATCAGCGCGGAAAATGAGTTAGCAATTTGTTTTGGCCTTAACTTCCTCCTCCGACCTTGGATTGGCCCAAATGATATATGGCTGGAAAGAAGACATTCTGAACTTCAATTTAGAGTGCTTAAAGTCCTAATTTGATTAAGAGAAGCCCAAGTTGTAAGCCCTTGAAGTTTCTGTTCATGCTGACCTCAGCATGTGCTGGTTGGATGCTTGGTCATGGTGAGCTAGGTATGAGCTATCATTTCTGGTTGGAAGCTTGGTCATGGTGACATGAAGATGAGCTAGGGCTGCTGGTGGGATCTATTGGTGAAGTGCATCAACCAATTCAAGATTTTCTAATACAAGTGCATCACCCAATTTAGATTTTCTAATACAAGTGCATCAACCATTTCAGATTTTATAAAACAAGTGTTGTATGCATTAGCCATATTGAATTCAGATTTTCACTTCCCCTAGGCCTATAAATAGGGAAGTTCTCTAAGCTTGTAAACACACCCCAAGGGGGGGAGCTCTCAAACACTTCTCTAGAGCTCCCTTCCCTTCTCTCCCTCAAATTCTCTTAATTTTGCTTTCTAGTTCTCAATTCTAGCTTTCCTTTTGCTTCTTAGTTGTAGTTTATTTTTCTTTGTAATGTAAATTCTTTTCTTAAGTTTTCAAGTTGAATTAGTTTCCAAGTTTCAATTATGGTTTTTGTTCTTATTCATTATGCTTATAAGTTAATATGCTAGTTTGAATGATTGATCACCATTTAGGCTTGCATGTTAGCTATCTTGGTTTGAATTAAGAGTATACACCATGCTTTAATTCGAATTGAACTATGAATAGGAAGAGTATGTATGGACATTCGACAACAGGGATTAGATACATACTTGGTTGTTTAAAATGTTCTTCTATGCTTAATGGGTTCCTAATGCTTAGTTTTAGGTTAGACAACAAATGATCAAATTAGGGAATTAGGAACACAACAAAAACTTGTTGCGTAGATTTAGCTCCACCAAAATGGATTAAGCTGCATCCTCAACTTGTGATACTCGCAAGTGCACGAGCCGTTGGTAGTTTAGCGTATGTAAGTGCGAGGTCGATTCCACAGGGATTGGTGATTGAATGATCCAATTTAGTTTCCCTACACAAAACAGAAATGAAAAAGAGGAAATAAATAAAACAAGGAAGAAAGAAATAAGTAACTCAAGCAAATAAGTTCCCAAGTTCAATTAGATTAATGGATTGATTCTAGCTAAAGTATGATTAAGCCATGGTGTGTGGTCATAACCTTGTGTTCCTAATTCCCTAATTTGATCATTTGTTGTCTAACCTAAAATTAAGCATTAGGAACCCATTAAGCATAGAAGAACATTTTAAACAACCAAGCATGTATCTAATCCCTGTTGTCGAATGTCCATACATACTCTTCCTATTCATAGTTCAATTCGAATTAAAGCATGGTGTATACTCTTAATTCAAACCAAGATAGCTAACATGCAAGCCTAAATGGTGATCAATCATTCAAACTAGCATATTAACTTATAAGCATAATGAATAAGAACAAAAACCATAATTGAAACTTGGAAACTAATTCAACTTGAAAACTTAAGAAAAGAATTTACATAACAAGGAAAAATAAATTACAACTAAGAAAACATTAAGGAAACTAAGAGAACTTTGAGGAAGAAAGGAAGTGTTTGAGAACTTTGAGGAGGGAGAAGAAAGTGTTTGGGAACTTTAGAGAATTTTGGAAGAACATGTGTTTGAGAGCTTTGAGGATTTTGGAAGGGAATGTGTTTAAGACATGGGGAATTTGGAAGAGAGTGTTTGAGAACTTGGAGGATTTGGAGAAGAAAGTAGAGAGGTGTTTTGAGAGCTTTGTGGATTTTGGAAGAGAGTGTTTAGGAACTTTGAGAATTTGGAAGAGAGTGGTTGAGAACTTGGAGGATGTTTGTGAACTTGGAGAATTTGAGAACTTAGGGAAGGAAGAGAAATGTGTTTGTGAAGTGTTTGAGACATGAAGACTTTTGGAAGAGAAGGGAAGTAGAGAGATGTTTGATATTTAGTACAAAGAAAATTTAATAGAATGATCTTATTACAACAATTGAGAACTACAAAGGGAAACTAAGAGAATTTGAGGGAGAGAAGGGAAGGGAGCTCTAGAGAAGTGCTTGAGAGCTCCCCCCCTTGGGGTGTGTTTACAAGCTTAGAGAACTTCCCTATTTATAGGCCTAGGGGAAGTGAAAATCTGAATTCAAAATGGCTAATGCATACAACACTTGTTTTATAAAATCTGAAATGGTTGATGCACTTGTATTAGAAAATCTAAATTGGGTGATGCACTTGTATTAGAAAATCTTGAATTGGTTGATGCACTTCACCAATAGATCCCACCAGCAGCCCTAGCTCATCTTCATGTCACCATGACCAAGCTTCCAACCAGAAATGATAGCTCATACCTAGCTCACCATGACCAAGCATCCAACCAGCACATGCTGAGGTCAGCATGACCAGTAACTTCAAGGGCTTACAACTTGGGCTTCTCTTAATCAAATTAGGACTTTAAGCACTCTAAATTGAAGTTCAGAATGTCTTCTTTCCAGCCATATGTTATTTGGGCCAATCCAAGGTCGGAGGAAGAAGATAAGGCCGAAACAAATTGCTAACTCATTTTCCGCGCTGATAAGATCCATCCTGAGCATGGTTCTGTGTTTGCTAGGTAACGGACTCCAAATTTATCCAATGGGGCTGAATTTTGGATATGTTATAGTACACACCAATTGGAACAACTGTCATGAAGAATGTGGCCTCATTCGAGCTATGTAGGTTGTTGAAACAATGCTTGCAATATGACCTACGGAACTGGACTGGCAGGGGGCTGTAGCCAAAATGAGTTTGTCTTTAAGCTCTTCTTCCCTTTATCCAAATCAGGCTTTAACATGCATGGATTGCATCATTTCCTATCCAAAGCCATCATTGTTCCCTAAAGCTGAAAGATAAACACAAAAAGGATTAAAAGTACAAGTTTAACTCAAAAACATAACCAAATCATAAGCTAGAAGGGTACAAAATGATATACAATTATGAACCGATCAAATACCCCCAAACCTAGATTTTGCTAGTCCTCGAGCAAAACAACACAAAACAAAGTTAAAAACAAAACAAGAAGTTAACTAGACCACTTTCGTAGGTAACTCGATTGCATTGAGCGTATGCAACAAGCCTTTAAACCTCTAGGCATCCCTAGTAGGAGGAGTTTTGTCTCCTGAGGGTTTAACAGTTATCGATACCCACAAACGTTTTTCTAACTCTACAAAACAAAATGGTTAGAAAACTTATTAGATTTGTTAGTTCTTAAGCAAAACCAAAAACAAAAACAAACATAAAAATAAAAACAAAACACAAAACACAAAACACAAAAACAAAAAAAAACAAAATCAAAATAAAAACTCAAAACAATCTTTCCGAACATTTTGTGAAGAGAAATGACTCATGCACATGACTTAAACGTTTTGACAATAAAAGCTCAATTTTAGACATTATTCACAAAGCGGCAAAGTTCAAAACATAATATGCTCAAAGTGTAGTAGTGTGATAGCCAAATGCAACAAATTCCCCAATCTTAGTTTTCACACAATTTCAAAAATCATACAAAGCACAAATTCAACTTCAAATCTCACCAAAGTTGTCCTCTCACAAATGAATCACTCAGAAGAGGGCTATAATGCAACACTCAGTTATAAACATGAGATTAGAGTTAAACCATAAAGACTTAACTCAAAATAGAAAGATGAAGAACTTGCATTAATATGATCTCAAGAAGGATGCCAAACACTTAAAAGCAGAAAATGAATGCAATTCAACCACATGACATTTAAGATCAATTTAGGTCTTTAGTAAAGGTTGTAACTGGGCCAAGGGAGTAAGGTGAGTAAAAAATGAAAGGTATGGATAATACAAAGTCCAAGGAACTCGCAATGTAAGAGCATAAAATAATTGTTTACAAGACTTCGAATCATCACGATTAGATTTTTTCTTTTACATGATCAAAACTCCTTATACCTTCATTTACATTGATTGATACTCCTTTCCTTTAATTGAACAAACACCAATTTATTTTGAAGGCCCAAAAATGAAATTTCAATCAACCACCACTTAAATTTTCTCTTTTCTTTCACCAATTGTGTGATTTTTTTTTTCTTCGAAATGTAACACCCATTCCCAAACTTAGTATGAAAAACACATCCCAATTAAAGCTCATGAGTTCCTTAGAAAGGTAAATATTTTTTTTTCGGGCTAAGGCGAGGAAATAAAATTGGTAAATGAAAGAAAAGGTTTACATGTAGGCTCAAAATGGTTAACAATGGAAAATCATGCTTAAGCATGCATAAGGTTAGCTTGAAAGGCACAAACGATCCAAAGAGGGCCTTAATATCACTTCTTAAATGTCATGAAATCAAATTGCATAAGAATGAATGACTTTTAAGTGTTCAACCAAATCAATGAATAATGAGATCAAACAACAACTTTGATGACAAGAAAATAAGAGTATGTATATAACACTCATGAATTGAAGTACAAGGCTCAAAAGCTCACTTTATATGGTTGGTTATATAAGTCTAATTTATGCTTCATACAATTCTTTAGATCATGCAAATCCTTTAATTGGAAAATTATGAAACAAATGGCAAGTTTAAAGAAGGTTTCAAGCATATCATGTTAGAACAATGCCAAATTAATTTTTTTTTTTTTAATTTTAATTTATTTTTTTTTAATAAAGAAAAAAAACACTAAAAAAAAAAAATGAAATCCAATTTTCATTTAAGTCATGCAAACATTTATCACAATCTCATCAAATGTGTTCGGAAAGTGAATAAAATCAAAATAAAAATAAAAGCAAGACTCAAACAAAATAAAATAAAAATAAAAACAAGCAAAAAAAATTAAATTAAATTAAGGAAAAAAATCAAATTTACATGCTAAACTCCAATACCCCCAAACCTAGAAATGAACATTGTCCTCAATGTTTAAAAATTAGGAACAAGCAATGTCATAGCAAGAAATGAAAGGTACTAAAGTAAATATAAATCACAAAACACACAAGAATTAAAATACACAAATAAAATAATTACAAAAATAAAAATTACAAAACAAACAAACAAACAAACAAAAAATGAAACAGTAAACCCTAATCACACAATTCTGAAACCCAAAAAAAAATTTGAAGCCCAAAGCCCACAATGAAATTAACCCACCTTGAAACCCAAACAAGGTGAAAAACCGACCCAAAATGAATTCTGAAGCCTACACATTTTATTATTATTATTATTTTTTTAAAAAAAAGAAGATAAAACGTGAATTATGAGCGCAAAGTGGGAATTCTGAAAAGAAAGCACGTGGTCCCTAATGTCGTCTCATGGATAGTCACGGGCAGAAGCAGGAGCCACGTGTCGACGCATAGAGGCGCCGCAGACTCCACAAGCAGAAATTACGGGGCCATACAAAGTCGTGATGACTTTACTCGAACGCGTCCGTTCAGAAAGGTCACGTCGAGATAAATGTGTTGGGTACGGTTGGGAAGCGAGAAGGTTGTGGGACTCGATGAATGCTTGGAGATTCAGAAATGCTTAGACGCTGCAATGGCTAGGGTTTGTCAAAGACTATATCTATAAGAAGGAAAAAGAAGGGGATAAAAACAAAACCACAAACTCAGAAACACAAAAGAGAAAAGAAGAAAAAAGTGAGAAATCAAATGGCCTCTTCCTACCCATTTTCGTTGGATCTCAACCTAGCTCCACCGACTCAAACACGGGGCCAAGCAGGCAGGCACCAGTATGGATGCCCTACTTTGGCTCCTCACGGGGCCTGTGTCTGTCAATGACTCAATACTCCTAGACAACGATGTTGCTATTGGAGTTGGCAGAAATTTAGTGACTCCCAAAGATATACATGTGTTCGGGACAAGGGATGACAACCGGGTCACGAGTGATGCCCTGGCACTGAGCGTGCAGAGTCCAGCATGTGTCGCAAGTTTGGGTCATCGCCTACTTGCGAAGTCCCATGAGGTAGAGGTGCTTAAAGCTCAGGTGGCGGCGGAGCGAAGTTTGGTTGAAGACTGTCAGAGTGCTATAAAAAGCTTGAAAAGGGAGAGGTCAAGGATTGTGGAGGTGAATCGACACCAGCTAGAAGTATTGCGAGACGAGAATAAAAATCTATCAAAGATGGTAGAGTTGTACTCTCGCGACATGAGAAAGCAACTGGAGGACCTAGACCGACCGGGTAAACGCAAGCAAGCGGATCGCGAGAGTAGTTACGCTCAAGCTAAGATTGCGATCTTTGGGAGCTCAAGTGATGAGCCCCAAGAGGCTGTGCGTGAAGCCCCGGAAGAGGACAGCCAGAGGGCCAAACTCAAAGCTCCTATGGTCGAGACACCGAGCGCCAAGAAGAAATGATTTCAGTTTTTATTTAATTTCAAAGTGTATGTGTGTGTTTTTTTTTTTCTTTAATTGGGAAATAAAAACGTTAGCTATCTCAAAGAAACGATCGACCCTAAATTTAAAGAACGACAATCAAACAAAAACACGAAGACCCAAACAAGATTTTTTTTATTTTTTATTTTTAGTTAAGTAAATACACAAATAACTGCTTCTTCTTTTAAGAGAAAAACTTAAGGATGACCAGTTAAGGGCCTCAGAAAACACAGCCAGGGGTTTCCGGAAGAAGGTTGGAGGGGTCACAATGGTCCCGCTTAAAACCCTAACTTCTTAGACACCGAAGGTGTCGCCTTAAAGAACTCCTAGACACTGTATAGACTGCGGTTGCTCACTGGAGTTACCAAAAATTTAGCTCCTTCAAAGAATATCCTATGAGTTTTAAATTATACTACCTAATTAAATAAAAAACAAAATAAATAAATAAATAAATAAACTGAAATAAACACGCAATTCAAACAAGAATTTAAAAGAAGAGTTGGGATTCTTGCACCAGGTGTCCAAGACGCATCTTTAATTTTGTCTCTTCTTCCAACTACATTATTAAGAAACCTGTCAAACAAGAAGAAAATAATTGAAAATAAAATAAAATAAAATAAAATAAAATAAAAACTGAAAAAGCAAAAACACAAACATCAGAAAAAAAGGGAGGCAAAAGTAAGTGAAAGTGTAGACATGCTCCCTTTTAAAAAAAAAACGTGCTCGCAATTTGCGCCAGAAATGAAGGGATCCGAGAGAAAAAGAGCACAGGATAGCACCCTCGAGATCCGAAGTGCTTTCGGCTCCCTCGTCTGTATAAGTCTATTTAAACTCATCTCGGTGAAGTAGAAGAGTACCCCGCATTTCTTCCTGCAAATTCAGAGAAAAACATAAAAAAATCCAAAAACAAAACAATGGCATCCTCATGCACTCACCTTGATGATCTCAACCTTGAATTGTCCCTTGCGCCACCGAATGCGCGAGAAGGGCTCCTCAAAACCATGTCTTCCCAAACTCCACATATCATCATGGTACGGCCTCAAACTTTGCTGAGGTAATACCGAACTTTTCTGAGGCAGTGCCGAACAGAGCAGCGCTGCTCTGGAAGGCATGATTGGCAGCAAGCTCACATCGACAGATCATCTGCATGTGGCAAAGAGGTCTGACAAGGCAGCAGTGGAGGAGTCCCACAATTTAACTGTGCTCCACGCGGTCTCGGCTACCAATTTGGGCATGCGTTTACTGGCGAGAACACGGGAGTGTGCCGCGATGAGCGAGGAAATAGTTTCCTTGAAGGCTATGGTGGCGGACTCCAGAAGCGGCTCTCCTGTGCCAATCAGCACGTGGAAGCACTGGAGAGAAAAAATGAGGACCATGTGGAGCTGCTGAGATTCTGCAAGTAAGAGACAATAGAGGCATGCCATGAAGATGAAGATGAAGATGAAGATGAAGAAGTTGTTTTTATTTTTAATTTACTTGAATGTTCTTTTTTTTTTTTTTTTTTTTTTTTTTTTTTTTTTT
This sequence comes from Prunus fruticosa, assembly GCA_018703695.1. Taxonomy (NCBI): domain Eukaryota; kingdom Viridiplantae; phylum Streptophyta; class Magnoliopsida; order Rosales; family Rosaceae; genus Prunus; species Prunus fruticosa. The sequence continues at coordinate 29,177,318 of CM031924.1, forward strand.
TTTTTTTTTTTTTACTTTTTTTTTTCTTTGTTTGTAATGCAGTGTTTGAGTGAAATAAAAATAATATGTTTTTAACACTCAGAAATAAACTAACTAACCACACCACGTAAATAAATACATAAACTAACTTAACAAAACAAAAAAAAGAAAACAAAGAAGTTCCAAATTGATTTTTTTTTAAAATTTATTATTATTTACAACTAACTGACCACACAAAGAAAAATAAAAAAAATAAAAAAAAGAAGTTCCAAATTTCAATTTACAAGGATAAAAAAATAAAAACTCAAATTTCAATTTTTTAAAATTTTTGTTTTTTATTTTGTTTTTTTTTTTATAAAACACACAAATATACAAGCAACTCATGGATGACCAGTTAAGGGCCTCAGAAAACACAACCAGGGGATCCGGGAAGGTTGGAGGGGTCACAAAGGTCCCGCTTAAAACCCAAACTTCTTAGACACCGAAGGTGTCGCCTATAGAACTCCTAGACACTGTATTTGACGGAAGTGCTCACTGGAGTCACCATAAGTCAGCTCATATGAAAAATCTTTTTAAAATTTTTAAGATAAGAAACAAAAACAAATTAAGATAAAATGGAACAACAAACCATAAACGAAAATGAACTAAGTACTCTAAACAAATTCAAACAAACAACATAAATTGTTGTACTAAAAGAAACAAACCAAGAAACCAAAGAAAAAAAAACAAACAGCACTTTCTATCACCCCTTTAGGGAAGTGTTTGAGAACTTTGAGGAGGGAGAAGAAAGTGTTTGGGAACTTTAGAGAATTTTGGAAGAACATGTGTTTGAGAGCTTTGAGGATTTTGGAAGGGAATGTGTTTAAGACATGGGGAATTTGGAAGAGAGTGTTTGAGAACTTGGAGGATTTGGAGAAGAAAGTAGAGAGGTGTTTTGAGAGCTTTGTGGATTTTGGAAGAGAGTGTTTAGGAACTTTGAGAATTTGGAAGAGAGTGGTTGAGAACTTGGAGGATGTTTGTGAACTTGGAGAATTTGAGAACTTAGGGAAGGAAGAGAAATGTGTTTGTGAAGTGTTTGAGACATGAAGACTTTTGGAAGAGAAGGGAAGTAGAGAGATGTTTGATATTTAGTACAAAGAAAATTTAATAGAATGATCTTATTACAACAATTGAGAACTACAAAGGGAAACTAAGAGAATTTGAGGGAGAGAAGGGAAGGGAGCTCTAGAGAAGTGCTTGAGAGCTCCCCCCCTTGGGGTGTGTTTACAAGCTTAGAGAACTTCCCTATTTATAGGCCTAGGGGAAGTGAAAATCTGAATTCAAAATGGCTAATGCATACAACACTTGTTTTATAAAATCTGAAATGGTTGATGCACTTGTATTAGAAAATCTAAATTGGGTGATGCACTTGTATTAGAAAATCTTGAATTGGTTGATGCACTTCACCAATAGATCCCACCAGCAGCCCTAGCTCATCTTCATGTCACCATGACCAAGCTTCCAACCAGAAATGATAGCTCATACCTAGCTCACCATGACCAAGCATCCAACCAGCACATGCTGAGGTCAGCATGACCAGTAACTTCAAGGGCTTACAACTTGGGCTTCTCTTAATCAAATTAGGACTTTAAGCACTCTAAATTGAAGTTCAGAATGTCTTCTTTCCAGCCATATGTTATTTGGGCCAATCCAAGGTCGGAGGAAGAAGATAAGGCCGAAACAAATTGCTAACTCATTTTCCGCGCTGATAAGATCCATCCTGAGCATGGTTCTGTGTTTGCTAGGTAACGGACTCCAATTGGAACAACTTTCATGGGAACTTATCTACTTGAGTTAGTTATTTTCTTTCTTTCTTGTTTTATTTATTTCCTTTCTTTTTCATTTCTGTTTTGTGTAGGGAAATGAATTGGATCATTCCTCAACCAATTCAAGATTTTCTAATACAAGTGCATCACCCAATTTAGATTTTCTAATACAAGTGCATCAACCATTTCAGATTTTATAAAACAAGTGTTGTATGCATTAGCCATATTGAATTCAGATTTTCACTTCCCCTAGGCCTATAAATAGGGAAGTTCTCTAAGCTTGTAAACACACCCCAAGGGGGGAGCTCTCAAACACTTCTCTAGAGCTCCCTTCCCTTCTCTCCCTCAAATTCTCTTAATTTTGCTTTCTAGTTCTCAATTCTAGCTTTCCTTTTGCTTCTTAGTTGTAGTTTATTTTTCTTTGTAATGTAAATTCTTTTCTTAAGTTTTCAAGTTGAATTAGTTTCCAAGTTTCAATTATGGTTTTTGTTCTTATTCATTATGCTTATAAGTTAATATGCTAGTTTGAATGATTGATCACCATTTAGGCTTGCATGTTAGCTATCTTGGTTTGAATTAAGAGTATACACCATGCTTTAATTCGAATTGAACTATGAATAGGAAGAGTATGTATGGACATTCGACAACAGGGATTAGATACATACTTGGTTGTTTAAAATGTTCTTCTATGCTTAATGGGTTCCTAATGCTTAGTTTTAGGTTAGACAACAAATGATCAAATTAGGGAATTAGGAACACAAGGTTATGACCACACACCATGGCTTAATCATACTCTAGCTAGAATCAATCCATTAATCTAAATTGAACTTGGGAACTTATCTACTTGAGTTAGTTATTTTCTTTCTTTCTTGTTTTATTTATTTCCTTTCTTTTTCATTTCTGTTTTGTGTAGGGAAATGAATTGGATCATTCAATCACCAATCCCTGTGGAATCGACCTCGCACTTATATATGCTATACTACCAACGGTTCGTGCACTTGCGAGTATCACAAGTTGAGGATGCAACTGAATCCATTTTGGTGCAGCTGTATCCACACAACAAGTTTTTGGCGCCGTTGCCGGGGATTGGCAACATAGTTTGGTTCTATTTCTTTTCCCTTGTTTTATTTTTATTTTTCAGTTTCATGTTTTTCTAGACAATTTCTTGTTTTAAAGTTAATGACGTTAATGGACAAGTTGTGTTTGTAGTCCAACAGAAAAGGACAATTGCCCAACAAGCAAGAGAACTGGGTTTAAGTCCCAGCTTACACAACCCATTGGTGCTTGTTGCTTTGAAGCATGGAATTGGACTTGTATTGATTTTTCCTTTTCATTTTTAGTTTTTTTTTTTTTTTTATATTTCGTAATCCTTTAATTCCGTTTCAAGTTTTTGTGTGTGTTTGTTTTAGCAATGTAAATAGGTCAATAAAAATGGAGAGAGATGGCAACTTCAAAGATAGGAAGTGTGGAGTAGTGGGAGAAGTCGCGACCTCCAAATGCATCACGCTCGACCTAATCGCTTCAAGGGGGAGCATTTCAATCCTTTCTCTTTACTTGTTATTATTTTAAATTTCTGTTTCTTTTTTTTTTTTTAATTTAAAAAAATTTTAAAATTTTAAAATTTAAAAAGATTTTTCATATAAGCTGACTTATGGTAACTCCAGTGAGCACTTCCGTCAATACAGTGTCTAGGAGTTCTTTAGGCGACACCTTCGGTGTCTAAGAAGTTTGGGTTTTAAGAGGGACCATTGTGACCCCTCCAATCTTCCCGATCCCCTGGCTGTGTTTTCTGAGGCCCTTAACTGGTCATCCGTGAGTTGCTTATATATTCATTTTTATTTTATTTTTTCTTTCTAAACCTTCTTCTTAACTTTTCCCCTTATCATTTACATGTTCTCAATCATCTTTACTTTGCTTTAACATTGAGGACAATGCTTCATTTAAGTTTGGGGGTGTTGGAAAGTTTTTAACTTTTGTGTTTGTGTCTGAAAACGTAGGCTTCTTCATTGCTACAATTTTTTTTTTTTCTGCTACTGTTTTGAAAGTTTGGTCCACGTTGTGTTCTTCATTTTTTCATGCTGAATCCAACGACATAAAGAACGTTAAATTTGACCAAGTGGTTTGAAAGTTACATGTCAAAACAGATTATATGTTGAAATTGAGCAGAACAGCAATTTGAAACCTCACGTTTTTCTTTTATGTTTCTTTTCTTTGAGTCATTTTCAGTTTTCCTTCCCACACCAATGATAAATCTTGAGTCTAACTTCTAATATGGCTCTTAGGAATTTGATAAGCATTGTGTTAGGTCTGAATCTTATTCTTTTGCTAGCTAAGTCTCACATAATTATGCTTGAGCTTTCTATGCACTTTAGCCATGACTATACACCTCTTGCATGTCTTACCCAATTGTATGCATTTTTTTGCTTGTGTGATTCACTGGAATGTTAAGTTATAACTAAGATATGATTTAGGCCATCTTTGTTAAGCCTCTTTCTTTTTCCTCCATCAACCCATACAATACATATTCCATTGTAAACCCTTTTGTGCCCAAACACTTAGCCATTTCTTTCTATCACCTTATCATCCATTAAACATCCTACCATCTAGGGGACATGTAGAGTATGATTGTATTTGAGATTGTAATGTATTCAAGGCAATAAATGAGCTATAAAAAAAAAATCAAAAGAAAAAGAGAAAAGAAGTGTGGCCAATGTAGTCACGACCCTAGGGTGATATAAGGAGAAATAAAGGTGATCTAGGGTAAAGAGCCGCAAAATTGGGCCAAATATTATACAAAGTGTGTAAATGTCAAAATCAAATTGTGAAGTGATTCAATTGCAAAATCTGGTGTTGTGAGCTTTTCAATTTTTGTGCCTTACATTTCAAATGTCAATAATCTTGTTTACATGTCATGCTCTACTTTGTTCTTTAGACCTTGTGTTTCCATAACCATTCTTTATCTAACCATTATCATAACCCCATTACATCCATAAGTAAAGTCCTATTGATCTTGGTTTAGCTTGGCAAACTTGTGTTCATTCTTGCAGGAATTTATATCGTTGTTTGAGAAGCATGAGTTGTATCTTCATGGCTATTTCACACACACACCTTGAGCATGATTTTTGTGAGATTGTGGTAGCACTTGAATAATGTTTGGAACTTCCTTAGTGCTTGTTTTGTTCCTTGTTGAGCCATGTCTATGAAGTTTAAAATTTCTGTTCGGTTGGAAGGTTAACGTTTTTGTTTTTGTTTTGTTTTTGTTTTTTGTTTTTCTTAAGGACTAACAAATCTATTAAGTTTTCTAACCACTTTGTTTTGTAGAGTCAGTAAAACGTTTGTGGGTATTGTATTTGTTAAACCCTCAGGAGACACAACTCCTCCTACTAGGGATGCCTAGAGGTTTAAAGGCTTGTTGCATACGCTCAATGCAATCGAGTTACCTACGAAAGTGGTCTAGTTAACTTCTTGTTTTGTTTTTAACTTTGTTTTGTGTTGTTTTGCTCGAGGACTAGCAAAATCTAGGTTTGGGGGTATTTGATCGGTTCATAATTGTATATCATTTTGTACCCTTCTAGCTTATGATTTGGTTATGTTTTTGAGTTAAACTTGTGCTTTTAATCCTTTTTGTGTTTATCTTTCAGTTCATTGAGCTTTAGGTAATAATGATGGCTTTAGAGAGCATAATTCATGCAATTCAAGCATGTTAAGGCCTAATTTGGATGAATGGATGAAGAGCTTAAAGACAAACTCATTTTGGCTACAGCCCCCTGCCAATCCAGTTCCGTAGGTCATATTGCAAGCTTTGTTTCAGAAACCTCCACAACTTGGATGAGGCCGCATTCTTCATGAAAGTTGTTCCAATGGGTGTGTACTATAACATATCCAAAATTCAGCCCCATTGGATAAATCTGGAGTCCGTTACCTAGCAAACACAGAACCATGCTCAGGATGGATCTTATCAGCGCGGAAAATGAGTTAGCAATTTGTTTTGGCCTTAACTTCCTCCTCCGACCTTGGATTGGCCCAAATGATATATGGCTGGAAAGAAGACATTCTGAACTTCAATTTAGAGTGCTTAAAGTCCTAATTTGATTAAGAGAAGCCCAAGTTGTAAGCCCTTGAAGTTTCTGTTCATGCTGACCTCAGCATGTGCTGGTTGGATGCTTGGTCATGGTGAGCTAGGTATGAGCTATCATTTCTGGTTGGAAGCTTGGTCATGGTGACATGAAGATGAGCTAGGGCTGCTGGTGGGATCTATTGGTGAAGTGCATCAACCAATTCAAGATTTTCTAATACAAGTGCATCACCCAATTTAGATTTTCTAATACAAGTGCATCAACCATTTCAGATTTTATAAAACAAGTGTTGTATGCATTAGCCATATTGAATTCAGATTTTCACTTCCCCTAGGCCTATAAATAGGGAAGTTCTCTAAGCTTGTAAACACACCCCAAGGGGGGGGAGCTCTCAAACACTTCTCTAGAGCTCCCTTCCCTTCTCTCCCTCAAATTCTCTTAATTTTGCTTTCTAGTTCTCAATTCTAGCTTTCCTTTTGCTTCTTAGTTGTAGTTTATTTTTCTTTGTAATGTAAATTCTTTTCTTAAGTTTTCAAGTTGAATTAGTTTCCAAGTTTCAATTATGGTTTTTGTTCTTATTCATTATGCTTATAAGTTAATATGCTAGTTTGAATGATTGATCACCATTTAGGCTTGCATGTTAGCTATCTTGGTTTGAATTAAGAGTATACACCATGCTTTAATTCGAATTGAACTATGAATAGGAAGAGTATGTATGGACATTCGACAACAGGGATTAGATACATACTTGGTTGTTTAAAATGTTCTTCTATGCTTAATGGGTTCCTAATGCTTAGTTTTAGGTTAGACAACAAATGATCAAATTAGGGAATTAGGAACACAAGGTTATGACCACACACCATGGCTTAATCATACATTAGCTAGAATCAATCCGTTAATCTAATTGAACTTGGGAACTTATCTGCTTGAGTTAGTTATTTTCTTTCTTCCTTGTTTTATTTATTTCCCTTCTTTTTCATTTCTGTTTTGTGTAGGGAAAATGAATTGAATCATTCAATCACCAATCCTCGTGGGATCGACCTCACACTTACATACGCTATACTACCGAACGGCTCGTGCACTTGCGAGTATCACAAGTTGAGGATGCAACTGAATCCATTTTGGTGCAGCTGTATCTACGCAACAAGTTTTGGCGCCGTTGCCGGGGATCGGTAACATTGCTTGATTCTATTTGGTTTTCCTATTTTTTTTTTTTATAATGTTTAAAGTCTACTTAGTTCTCTATTGTTCATTCCTAACCCTTTTAATTCCATTTCAAGTCTGTGTGTTTGTTTTAGCAATTTATGATAGCTTAATAAAAATGGAGAGAGATGGCAACCTCAATCATAAGAATGGGAAGTGTGGAGCAGTGGGAGAAGTCGACCTCCAAGTGCATCCATGCTCGACCTAATCGCTTCAAGGGGAAGCATTTCAATCCTTTCTCTTCTTTGAATTATGTTTATTTCCGTCATTGTTTTTACCTTTTGGTACGCGTTGAGTTCTTTGTTTTTCTGTGCTGAATCCAACCATATAAAGAACATGAAATTTGGACTTACGGTTGGAAAGTTATAGCCTAAAAACTGAACAGAGGTCGAATCTGAAAAACATAGAAACGAATCTGTCCAAATGGTGATAAACGGGTGATAGAAAGTGCTGTTTGTTTTTTTTTTCTTTGGTTTCTTGGTTTGTTTCTTTTAGTACAACAATTTATGTTGTTTGTTTGAATTTGTTTAGAGTACTTAGTTCATTTTCGTTTATGGTTTGTTGTTCCATTTTATCTTAATTTGTTTTTGTTTCTTATCTTAAAAATTTTAAAAAGATTTTTCATATGAGCTGACTTATGGTAACTCCAGATGAGCACTTCCGTCAATACCAGTGTCTAGGAGTTCTATAGGCGACACCTTCGGTGTCTAAGAAGTTTGGGTTTTAAGCGGGACCATTGTGACCCCTCCAACCTTCCCGGATCCCCTGGCTATGTTTTCTGAGGCCCTTAACTGGTCATCCGTGAGTTGCTTGTATATTTGTGTGTTTTAAAAACAATAATAATAAATATATAAAAAAAAAAAAAAAAAATTGAAAATTGAAAATTGGGTTTTTATTTTTCCTTGTAAATTGCAATTTGGAACTTCTTTGTTTTCTTTTATGTTTTTTTTGTTGTTTTATTAGGTTAGTTTATTTATTTACGTGGTGTGGTTAATTAGTTTATTTCTAAGTGTTAAAAACACATTTTTATTCAAACATTGCATTCAAAAAGATAAAAAGTTTAAAAAAAAAAAAAAAAAAAAAAAAAAAAACATTCAAGTAAATTAAAAATAAAAACAACTTCTTCATCTTCATCTTCATCTTCATGGCATGCCTCCGTTTTCTCTTACTTGCAGAATCTGCAGCAACTCCACATGGTCCTCATTTTTTCTCTCCAGTGCTTCCACGTGCTGATTGGCACAATAGAGCCGCTTCTGGAGTCCGCCACCATAGCCTTCAAGGAAGTTATTTCCTCGCTCATCGCGGCACACTCCCGTGTTCTCGCCAGCAATCGCATGCCCAAATTGGTAGCCGAGACCGCGTGGAGTACAGTTAAATTGTGGGACTCCTCCACCGCTGCCTTGTCAGACCTCTGTGCCACATGCAGATGATCTGTCGGTGTGAGCTTGTTACCAATCATGCCTCCCAGCAGCGCTGCTCTGTTCGGCATTGCCTCAGAAAAGTTCGGTATTATCTCAGCAAAGTTTGAGGCCGTACCGTGATGATATGTGGAGTTTGGGAAGACAGGAGTTGGAGGAGCCCTTGTCTGGGCATTTGGTGGTGCAAGTGAGAGCTCAAGGTTGAGATCATCAAGGTGAGTGCATGAGGATGCCATTTGTTTTGCTTCTAAATTTTTTGATGTTTTTCCTTGAGTTTGCAGGAAGAAATGCTGGGTATCATCCGCTTGCAGAGGTGTGGTTTAAATAGACATATGCTGATGAGAGAGAGCCAACACCATTTCGGATTTCCCGGGCATGCTCGACCTAATCGCTTCAAGGGGGAGCACCTTTACTTTTACTTTACTTTTCTTTTTTCCGTGTTTTCTGGTGTTTAATGTTTTTGCCCGTTACTTTCATTTTCTAGAGCTTTGTGTTTTTGCTTTTCCCTTTCGGCTATCATCTTTATCTTATTTTAGTTAGGGAAATGTGTTTTCTTTTCCGTTTGTCGTTTTTTTTTTTTTCTTTTTCTTTTTCTTTTTCTTTTTCTTTCTGCAACCTTACTCTTTTATTTCCGAAACAAAATAACGAAAATACAAAAACAACAAAATAAAATAAAAACATCAATAATGCAGTAGAAGTCATTTCTTCACAGTGCTCGGTGTCTCGACCATTGGAGCTTTGAGTTTGGCCCTCTGGCTGTCCTCTTCCTGGGCTTCATGCACAGCCTCTTGGGGCTCACCACTTGAGCTCCCAAAGATCGCAATCTTAGCTTGAGCGTAACTACTCTCACGATCTGCTTGCTTGCGTTTACCCGGTCGGTCTAGGTCTTCCAGCTGTTTTCGCATGTCGCGAGAGTACAACTCTACCATCTTTGATAGGTTTCTATTCTCGTCCCGCAATACTTCTAGCTGGTGTCGATTCACCTCCACTATCCTTGACCTCTCCCTTTTCAAGCTTTTTATAGCAGTCTGACACTCCTCAACCATACTTCGCTCCGCCGCTGATCGGTTCATAATTGTATATCATTTTGTACCCTTCTAGCTTATGATTTGGTTATGTTATTGAGTTAAACTTGTGCTTTTAATTCATTTTCTGTTTTGATAAGTCCATAATTTCTTACACTTGCATTCTTTCTTTACTTAGTGATTTTGCTTAGTTTCTCTTTATTTTGAGTCACTTACCTTTGTTTGTGTGTTTTGTAGGTTAAGATAGCAAGAGATAACATTTGATGCAATGCATGCATGTTATGGGCTGATTGCATATGAGGATTATGAGCTGAAAGACAAACTAATTTTGGCTACAGCCCATTTCCAGCCCAGTTTCGTAGGTCAACTTCTTGGCCTTGGATCAGAATTCTATGGGGCTCGAATGAGGTGACGATCTTCATGAAACTTGTTCCAATGGGTGTCTACTACAACATATCCAAATTTCAGCCCAATTGGACATTTGTGGAGTGCTCAGCCCGTCCAACACCCAACCTTGCTCAGCAAGATTTCCAGCTGCCAGCTTTTGCCATGTGCCTCTTTTTAGCCATGTGCCTCACCCCAGCTGCAACTGATTTTGTACCCAACATAATGAGTGAAGTTGGGAGGCTTTCCAGCTATGATTTCTGAAGGAGCAAGTTGGCACATGATGGAGTTATTAAAGAGAAAGCATGTGCATGCATGCAAAGAAGAGAAAGGAGAGAGATGAAGAATAAGGAATGATGAGAGGCATTTTGCTTCAGCCTTTGAACATGGGAATTGAATTGGCAGATCACTTTGGAGCTGGAGATCAGCTTTTGAGCTACTAAAGAGAAGCATGTGCATGCATGTGAAGCAAAAGAAAGAAAAGAAATGAAATGAAGTCAATTCCAGTCCCTGTTTCGGCAGCCAACTTGCAGGGGTCAAAACGCACACTTCTACTGCTCCGATGTGAATACTTTCTTCATAGAAGTTGTTCCAATGGGTGTCTAGTATAACATATCCAAATTTCGGCCCCATTGGATAAATGTGGAAACCTCTGGCCTTCCTACACCAAGACTGGTTCAGAAAACTCGTTTTTTCAGCAACCAAAAGGCAACCACATGGGTTGGCAGCAAAAGGCACCACATGGGTTGGCAGCAAATCTGATCACCTTTGAACCCATGTGAAGAAAGCTTGTGCAGCAGCAAATGATGAAGGATGGTGTGGGAATCCATCATGATGTTCCTCCCTCTTAGCCCTATAAATAGAGAAGCCTTCAAGCTTCAAAACACACCCCAAGGGGGGAGCTCTCAAACACTTCTCTAGAGCTCCCTTCCCTTCTCTCCCTCAAAATTCTCTTAGTTTCCTTTCTAGTTTTCAATTGTTGTAATGAAGTTCTGAAATTCTGATTTAGTTTTTCTTAATTTCATTTTACTTTTCATTGTAATGTACATTCTTTCTTAAGTATTCAAGTTTAATTAGTTTCCAAGTTTCAATTATGGTTTTTGTTCTTATTCATTATGCTTATAAGTTAATAGGCTAGTTTGGATGATTGATCACCATTTAGGCTTGCATGTTAGCTATCTTGGTTTGAATTAAGAGTAGACACCATGCTTTAATTCGAATTGAACTATGAATAGGAAGAGTATGTATGGACATTCGAAAAAGCAGGGATTAGATACATACTTGGTTGTTTAAATTGTTCTTCTATGCTTAATGGGTTCCTAATGCTTAGTTTTAGGTTAGACAACAAATGATCAAATTAGGGAATTAGGAACACAAGGTTATGACCACACACCATGGCTTAATCATACATTAGCTAGAATCAATCCGTTAATCTAATTGAACTTGGGAACTTATCTGCTTGAGTTAGTTATTTTCTTTCTTCCTTGTTTTATTTAACCGGTCGTTTCTTTCAGAATTCGAAATTTCAGAATTGTGTGATGAGCGACCGGTCGTGAGACACTAGCAACCGGTCGTTTCTTCACAGAATCGTTTTTTCTCAAATGTGTGATGAGCGACCGGTCGTCAGGTAAAAGCGACCGGTCGTTTTTGCACAGAGTCGTTTCTCTGTTTTTCAGTTTCGACCTCTGTCCAGTTTTTGACCTATAACTTTCCAACCGTATGTCCAAAATTCACGTTCTTTATACGGTTGGATTCAGCACAGAAAATGGAAGAACACAGCGCGGACCAAAAGTCCAAAACAATTACAGAAACAAATAAAATTCAGTAACAAAGACACATAACGTGTCAAACACACAACTCACACACACATTTGGGGGGGGGGGGGGTTTGATTTGTTTGAAGTGACCTATTTCTATTGCATGAAAGTAAATGGACTTTGAAATTAAATGAGAATGGCAGAGATGAATTATCAAACTGTGAAATTAAAATGTAACAAACACTAGGGTTTTGGAATCCACCCTAAACAATTCTACCCATGTTCATGGATACTCAAGTGATGAACTCTAAACGTGTTGTTGAAGATGTTCGCAATCAAGACCAGTACGAGTGGCTCAAGACGCATTGATTCTCTCTAATGTACATAAAGTGCAGTACGAGTGCTACAATACTTGTGCCTTCCCTATAATCGAATCTAGGTGTGCTTAGTACTTTGATTCAATTACAAGAAAAACCCATTAAGTTCAAAGAGAATATGAACATCACAAGAATCCTAATTGCATGGTGTTTACATTAGGTATTCAAGAAACCAATTCACATGGATGATTCTTACTTCATCCATTTATTGCTTAGGATAACATGAAGATACACATAATCCCAACAATCTCAAGAAGCATGCTTTCAAAGATGGCCAACCAAGGAAAAACACACATCAAGGATAGATTAATTTGGTGAATTGGAATTCATCAACAATATCTAGAAATTCATACACTCAAGCATCAAAACAATAAGGTTTTCATGTTTAGGGCTTCAACCTAAGCCCTAGCTATGGAGTTTAGTTGCTCATACTTATTCCAAATACAAACTCAAAATAAAATTAGAAAGAGTTTACAGATTTTGAGAAAATTGTGAAAGCTTCTAGGTCATCAATGGTGGAAGCTTTCTTCTCCACTTTGCTTGGCTGCACCTTGGCTTTCTCCTAGCTCCAAACTCTCCAAAATATGCTCTCTATGTGTAGAATGATAGAATGAATTAATTGCCCACGTTCAAGAAGCTCTCCCCCTTCATATTGCCTCCCAAATGCCTTTTGCCCATCAATTCCAGCTCAAAGAAATAATATAAAACTCATGCTTTAGTTAAAGCCTTTGCCCTTGTCTCCTTTGCCATGATGAAACCTTGTCTTTTCACAAAGATGCCAATTGCTTCAGAAAATATCTCATTTACTAAGGTAATTTCTTGTTACCAAGTGTTATGGTAACAAGAAGAATCAAGATGACACAATGGAGGTAAAAGCTGGCCAATTTCGGATTTCCAAAGCTGTGGTAACATGCTGGATTGGTTGGATAGGCAATACTTGTCCAATGGAGCTCAAATTTGGATATGTTGTAGTTAACATCCATTGGAACAAGTTGATCCCAGGCCAAGAAGTTGACCTACGAAAATGAACAAAAACAGAATTTATAACCAATAATGCACTTTTAGCTCATTTTCATTCTAACCAAGGTAAAATCTAAGAAAACACAAAAAGGAAGTAAAAAACTATAAAATGTCAAGAACTAACTCAAAATAATAGGTGAATAACATGAAAAATCATGTGTAAAAATGAACCGAACAAACTTCCCAAACTTATCTTTTGCTAGTCCTCGAGCAAAACAGAAACTAAAACAAGACTCGAAACAAAACTTTCCGAACACTTTCCAAAGAGAGAGCGACTCATGCAAATGACTTAAAAGTTTTCACAACAAAAACTCAGTTTAGACATCATTCACAAGGCAGCAAAGTTCAGAACACAACATGCTCAAGTGTAGTAGTGTGATGGCCAAATGTAACTCATTCTCCAATTTCAGTTTTCACACAACTTCGAAAATAATACCAAGCACAAATGCAACTTCAAATCTCACCAAAGTTGTCCTCTCACAAATGAATCACTCGGAAGAGGGTTACAATGCATCACTCAATAATAAATATGAGAATAGAGTTAAACCATAAGGGACTTAACTCACAATTAGCAAGATGAAAAACATGCATAAATATGATCTCAAGAAGGATGCTAAACACTTAAAAGAAGAAGAAAGTGTGCAATTCAACCACATGACATTTAGGATCAATTTAGGTCTTTATTATAGGTTGTAATGGGGCTAAGGGTGTAAGGTGAGTAAGAAATGAAGGATAAAGATACAACAAAGTCCAAGGAACTCACAATGTAAGAGCATATAATCGTTGACTAAAAGACTTTGAAACATCACGCTTGAGAATTTCATTCATTTTTTTTTTGTATGTGATCAATTAGACCACAAAGCCTTATACCTCTACAATATTAAGATTCACACTCCTTTCTTCCATTTGAACAACCATCAAACATGGAATTGAAATTTGAATTCATTGCCAAATAACCACAACTTTTCTCTTTTCTTTCACCCTTTGAGTGAAGTACTCTTCTTTTTTTTTTTTTTTTTTTTTCGATATGTAATAACCCTTCCCAAACTTAGCATGAAAAACACATCTAAATTAAAGCTCATGAGTTCCTTAGAAAGGTAAATTCTTGTTTTTCAGGCTAAGGCTAGAAGTAATAATTGGTTACTTGAAAGAAAAGGCTTACATATAGGCTCAAGGTGGTTAACAATGGAAAATCATGCTTAAGCATGCATAGGGTTAGCTTGAAAGGCACAAACGATCCAAGAGCCTTAATATCATTTCTCAAATGTCATGTAATCATGTTGCACAAGAATGAGTGACTTTTAAGTGCTCAACCAAATCAATGAATAATGAGATCAAACAACAACTCGGATGACAAGAAAATAAGACTATGTGTATAACACTCATGAATTGAAGCACAAGGCTCAAAGCTCACATTATATGGTTATACAAGTCTAATTCATGCTTGATACAATTCTTTGGATCATGCAAGTCCCTCAACTGGAGAATTATGAAACAAATGGCAAGTGCATAGAAGGTTTCAAACATATCATGCTAGAACGATGCCATTTAGTGAATAATAATTTTTTATTTTTATTTTTAGCATTTTCAATCAAGTCATGTAAACATTCATCACAATCTCATCATATATGTCCGGAAAGTGACTTGAAAACAACAAGACTCAAAACAGAAAAGAAAACAAAATAAAACAAAGTAAGAATTTAAGTGAAACGAAAAAGACTTGCTATCCCTTCCCAAACTTAGAAATAAACATTGTCCTCAATGTTTAAGAATTTAGGCATTAACAACGTTATAACAAGAAATAAAGAGAATAAAGCAAGTAGAAACAAGAACAAACAAGAAAAACAACTACAACACGGTTGCAAAACAAAACAAAACAAAATAAAAGAAAACAAAATGAAACAGAACAGGAAAGCCCTAACAATAGTCCTACGCACGCAGAAATCCAACCCAAAGAAACGCACAAACCAAAATGAAAGCCCAACCCAAACGAAAGCCCAAAAGCGAAGAAAGTATATAAAACAAAGAAACCAAGTCAGAAGCACAAAGAGCGAGAACTCAGAAAAATAGAAAAAGTGGGCCCTGATGTCTCGGCACCTGTGAGTCACGGGATACAAAGTGAGAGACGTGTCGACAAGCAGAGGTCTCTCTCACGTTCCCAAGCCAGAATTATTGGCTTCATAGGAAGGTGGGACGACTTTCGTTTCTCGAAAGCGCTGAAAGGCAGAAATGCAATTAAAGGGGATGTGGGACAGGTGAGGCGACCTAAAGGGATAGGCCGTAAGGGCCGCGCAAAACGCAGAAGCGCCGTGGCTAGGGTTACGTAGAAACTAACTCTATAAAAGAAGAAGAGAAAGAGTTGGGGAAAAACACTCAAACTCAGAAACACACAAAAAAGAAAAGAAAGAACAAAAGAAAAGAAAAGTTCAAATGGCCTCTTCCTACCCATTCTCGTTGGATCTCAACCTAGCTCCACTGACTCAAACTCGGGGCCAAGCAGTGGCACCAGGTGTGGATGCCCTACTTTGCCTCTGCACGGGGCCCGTGACAGGTGAATGACTCGATCCTCCTGGACAACGATGTTGCCCTTGGAGTTGCTAGAAATCTAGTGACTCCCAAGGATATACGGGTGCTGGGATCAAGGGATGACAACCGGGTCGTGATCGATGCTCTGGCACTAAGCGTGCAAAGCACGGCAACAGTCGCAAGTGTGGGTCATCGCCTAATTGCGAAGTCCCATGAGGTAGAGGTGCTGAGAGGTCAGTTGGCGGCAGAGCGAAGTATGGTTGGAGAGTGCCAGAGTATTATTAAAATTCTAAGAAGGGAAAGGGCAAGGATAGTGGAGGTGAATCGACACCAGCTAGAGGCGTTGCGGGAAGAGAACAAAAATCTCTCAAAGATGGTAAGTGTTTACGCCCAGGACATGAGAAAGCAGCTGGAGGACCTAGACCGACCGGGTAAGCGCAAGAAAACAGATCGCGAGAATCGTTACGCTCAAGTTAAGAGTGCAATCTTTGGGACCTCGAGTGATGAGCCCCAAGAGACTGCACCTGAAGCCCGGAAGAGGATAGCCATAGGGCTAAACTCAAAGGTCCCATGATCGAGACACCGAGCACTGTGAAAAAATAATTTCTAATGTATTAGTGGTGTGCCTGGTTGTCTTTGCCCTTTCCGTGTATTTATTTATTTATTTTTTAATTTTAATTTTCTCGTTTTCGGAAATAAAAGAAAAGAAAGTTGCAAAAGATAAAGAAGAAAAACAAAACGCACTTCCCAAACTGGAATAAAGGGAATGCGACAAACGAAAAAGAACAAATCACACTTCCTCAACTGAAAATAAAACAAAAACGACAAACTAAAAAGAAATCAAAACACAATGCACCAGAAAAACAGGGAGGAAAAGAAAGTAAAGTGAAAGTAGAAATGCTTCCCTTTTAACTGGACGCAACCGCAAATTGCTCAGGAAATGCAAAGTGGTGTCGGCTCCCTTATGAGCATATGTCTATTTAAACCACTTCTCGGTTGAAAGAAGGAGTACCCTGCATTTCATCCTGTAAACTCAAGAAAAACCATCAAATAGTCCAGACATAAAAATCAATGGCATCCCCAGATATGCTTATTGATGACCTTAACCTTGAGTTGTCGCTTGCACCACCAAATGCCCAGATACGGGCTCCTCCAAACCCTATCTTCCCAAACTCCTCATACCATCATGGCTCGGCCTCAAACTTCTCTGAGGCGGTGCCGTGGAGGGCAGGATTGCCGGGAAGGCATGACTGCAGGAGACTTACAGTTGCAGATCATCGGCATGTGGCGCAGAGGTCTGACAAGATGGCAGTGGACGAGTCCCACAATTTAACCGTGCTCAACGCCGTCTCGGCCACAAATTTGGGCATTCGCCTCCTGGCGAGACACGAGAGTGCGGGGCACTGAGTGAGGAGGTGGCGGCCCTGAAAGCTCAGGTGGCAGACCTCTAGAAGCGGCTCTACAGTGCCAGCCAGCATGTAGAGATGCTGCAAAAAAGGAATGAAGATCATGTAGAGCTGCTCCAGATTCTACAAGCAAGAACAAACAGAGGCAATTAGCAGAAGCCTCAGGTGGCGCAGAATGCAACAAAGAACATGTGATTAGGAATTATATGTATGCATTTTCACGTTTGTGTATGTAATCACATGTTAAGAAATGAAAAAGCATTCACGCCCAATTTCTGATTGTGCATTAATGAATTGAAAAAACTTCCCAAACGTATATGAAACATTGTTTATAACTGATGGAGATTTAAGATTAAACAATGCCATATAGAAAAATTGGGAAGGATAACCACATAATAAAAGGAAGAGTAAACAAACAAAAGTTGAACTAACAATAAAAGTTGAAATAAACAAACTAACAACCGTCTGAAAATAAAACCCAAAAACAAAATAAACGAAAAGTTCAAAAGGGTACAAAACTCAAAGGACTACTGATCATCATCAGCATCACCATCATCATCATTAACAACATCATCATCATGTGCAGAGGTCCCTGGTTGACCTGGCATCTGGAGGTGCGTCCAAATGGCGTCAACGGAGGTGCTCATGTGCTGCATCTGCTGGTGGTGGTGCTGCATCTGTTGGTACTGAAGCATCTGCAAGTCCCAAATGGCTTGGAGAGAGGGCTCCCAAGCAGAAGTGTCAACAGTGGGAGCAGGTGGGAATGGCTGTGCTGGGCCGGCCCATGTGGTGGTGGTGGTGGCATATAGGGCGGCACTGGAGCCGGTGCAAGTGCATGGCACCTCTGAGAGATACTCTTGGACACAGAAGTGTCCGAAAATGGGACCCATGGGCTCAACAAATATATCAGGAGGGCGAGCCCGAACATCTGAGCACTCACAAATCATGCTAACAAGGCAAGGATAATATATGATGTTTTTCTTACGTGCACAAGCCTTTAAGCGTTCAAAAATAATGTCATCAATAGGTAGGGAAAAAGTTCCCTCATGCAAAACTTTCAGGATCTTGACCCCTACTACGGGAATTTCCGACCGTTGGCCGGATGGGTAGATGTTGTGGCGCACAAAGCTCCACAGGATGGCGAAGTAGCGTGTCAACTTACCCTGAATGAGGACATTCTTTTTGGTTTGAGATGCAAAGTCAGCAGGGTTAGCATAAAAAAGTCTTTCAGCTGCGCTTTGCATATCAAAATCTCTATTTACATATTGGTTCCACTCATCAGGATCCCCCTCAGGCAAGGGAAGAACGTCAGAGATAATGGAGGTGGATAGTTCAAAATTTTTGCCCCGAACCTTAATGGGCACAGTTTCATTATCTCTAGGCTTCTCCCTAGGGAAAGCAGCATAAAACTCTCGCACAAAAGATTCATTGTATTTTTTTATAGATACGAGCTAAAGGTAAGAGGTTTCGGTCCCTAAGAAGGTGCTGGACTTGAATAAGTCCAGCGGTTTGGATGGAGGGACTAAGATCTAGGTTACGCTGAGTAACCACAGTGGCAGTGAGCATTGCCTCTTCCGGTTGAGGTGCACTTCCTGAAGAAGATGCACCCCCTCTGGTACCTTTTCTAGCTCTAGACATCTAAGGAAAATAAACCAATATGCACAAAGCAAGACGACAACAAAATTCATGCCACAATTCCCAAACATGCAAAATGCCACAAAATTAATCACAATGCACAATTCAAACCATTCAACAAATTAATCACAATGCCAAATTCCACAATGCCACAATTTAACCACAAAGACAAAATTTCCAAAATGTAAACCACATTCCCAAAATTCAACCACAATTACAATGAGTCAATAATAAACACAAATAACAACAATAATGGTCAAAATAAGAGATTTAGAGTGAGAAAACATACCCAATTGAGCAAAATCACACCAACACAACCACAAGCCACAATCAAAAACAAAAACAAGGAAAAACAAGTTAGAAACAAGAATAAACAATAAGAAAAGCAATTAGAGTAACAAAATCAAAGAGAAATTCAAAGAAAAAAAAATGAAAATTAGCTTGGGTGATCAGGAACCCTAATTGAAAATCTCCTAAAATTGATGAAAACACTTGAAATTTCAAGGAATAGATGCCAAAAACGGATTCTACTCGAAAAAACAAGGAGAGAGAAGAGAGAAAAGAGAGAAAAAGAGCCGGTTTTTAAAAAAAATTCGCGACGTCCGCCGCGCAATCTCACGGCCTGGAGTTCCGGGCCGAGGGGAGGTGCGTTAACACGGGGTTTCCTGCTTTTGGGTGCGGTGCGGTTGTGCGCAGGCGTGCCAGCACGGTTTACCGTGCGTTGATGTTTCGATGAGTGTTGGATGGGTGAATGGTGCGCCTGTTTGATCTGCCCTTCCTAGTCAAACGATTGTAGCCGAGAGAGGAACTGGTCTCGGCTGCCAGGTTCACGGCCTGAACTACAAGGCCGTCGAGTGATGGTGTTGGTGATGGATTTTGGGCGATGCTCCGCGCGCTGCTCAGGGAGCGACGGTCGTGTGATATATGGGGTGAATGAACGAACAACAAGGATGGTGCTCCGGTGCCTTGAAAATCAAGGGTCGTATGATATATTGATGAATGGATTCTGCTTACAACCTAACACTACTCCTAGGAAAGCAAGTAAAGATATTGAAAGTGCATTACAGGAAAAAATAAGTTGCTCCGTGGGAGGCTTGTTTTGGTGTTTGAACCCTTTGAATGTAGCTCGAGTCTTGTATTTATAGGAAGAGTCCCTGATGAGTAATTGAGGCTGAATTTACGCATAGTGGAGTCTGAATTGAGCGCAAGTGGGCAGTCCAATCGACATTTGGGATCGTGAAGTATGGTGGTGAGACCCCAGAAATCCCGGTGAATCTCGGCCGCCGCGCTGATCGTGGGTTCTGAACCTCTGGCCGTGGAGACGCATTTATTGCCTGGATAGCCGGTGAACCAACATCTCAAGCTGTCAGAATCCTTGTGAGAATGTCCACGTCTAATCACTCTGATTTTCATTACCAAATCCTGACTTCAGTCACTTCCCACATTTCCTCATGCATTAAATGCTACTTTGTGGCCAATGGGTTCGCTGCATTAAACAGGCGCTACTTCATTAAATGAAGCCTGGGACCCTGTTGTCACGTGATGATTTGCCTTTAATGCCTTGGCCGCAATTTTGTTCGGCCTCGGCCTCGGCCTACGTTTGAGGCCGAGATGATCATGCCTTAGCATTTCTTATTTTATTCTTTAAGGAAGGCGAATATGCCCTGACGAAACGCTGCGTTTCAGCCTCTGCGAATAAGTGCCAGGGCCGAAAGAAAGGGCTCCTTCGGCCAGCTCATTGCCGTGATTTATCAGGCACAAACATTGCCCCCACATCCCTGGATTCTTCGGCCTCGGCATGGGTAGGGGCCGAATGGATTCCAAGGGATGGACCCTTTGCATTCCATTCTGAAGTGATTGACAATTGGGGCATTAAATGCGCAGGCCAGTCGGCGCATTACGCGCATTTAATGCCTCAAGCACGTCGCGCAGGCCATCATTGCCCAGGGCGTCGCGTCGCCTCATCAAATGAAACGACGGTCGCTGTCATAACTTCGCGTGCTCTGAGTGCGCTGCGAGGCCGTTTCATCTTTCGAGACCAAACCTCCATTTTGAACTCCAGTGCCAGTATAAAACCCAAACTCCTTCGTATTTTCCTTCACACTCCCAGGCTTTCTGAATTCATTTTTCTTCGAAGGTCCATACTGTTCTTCCCCAGTTTCTTCAACCTCGTTCCCCAAACTTAAAATCATTATCCAGCGAGCCTCCTTCTTGCTTCAATCGTTCTGGAACCCTTTTTTGACTCCTGGGCTTCGGCCGGGCTTCGCCCTCCCTTATTACCAACTGTCCTAATGATCCTTATTGCAGCTTCCTCAAGACCAGGTTAGCCAAACCTGCGAGTCGCATGACTTGGCAATTTGGCCTGGTCCAGAGACCACTTGGCAGTTTGATGAGGGCGAGAAGATTTGGGATGATGACCTTGACGTGGCCGAATTTGTGCGGCTGAATACTCGGGTCACACCCATGGCCGGAGCGACGGCCTTTACCAAGGCTGAAGCGATGGTTTCTACCATAACCGGAATGACGACGCTTACCGTGTCCGGAGTGATGGCCGCTGTCACGGTCTGAACGACGGCCGCTGTCACTGCAGGAATGGCGACGCTTACCACGGCTGAGAATGGCAGTGGCCATCCGTGTCCGGAGTGACGGTCCATGCGCTTCCCACGGCCTGGAGTGAGCCCCTGGGTGTAGGCTGGCCGTGGATGATGATGACATAGGTGGCGAAGGTCTTGCCTCCGGGGAAGCGTCTTTTGTTTTGCAAAAGGACCGAGGAGCCGAAGCGCGTAGATTTAGGGTGTGATTTTTCTTATGTGTGTTTGTACTCGGCCAGGACCTGGCCGTCTTCTTGTAAACGCAACCCCCTTTTCACCCTAAATGAATAAAAATGAAGTATGATTTCTTTTTAATTTGTCTTGGTTACATTGTGTACTCCACTTTGTCATTTGCAAATCTCACAACCTTTCCGCGGCCGTCTCCCACAATGACGGGATATATTTCTTCAAATATTGGCCGTTGATCGGCAAGTTGTGTCGTTCCCCATCTCTATATTTTAACTGAAATGCACCTCGGCCAAGAATTCGTTCGATGATGAACGGTCCCTCCCAGTTGGGCGAAAATTTGCCGAACCGAGGGTCCTTTGTCCCAACCGGAAGTACGGCTCGCCACACTAGGTCGCCCTCGTTAAATACTACGGCCAGCAACTCCTCCTTAGTTTTTGGCCTATGATCAAATTGCTCCTCGGGCACGTCATCCTCCAAACCGCTGGTCTCCCCCTCCCCGGGCTGAAAACTCGAATGGCAGCTCCAGGACCATGTTGATGCCGACTTCCTCCGGCTCCTGTGGGATTCCCCTACCGGCTTCCTTTTTGGTCTAGAGCCGTCTTTGGTGAGAGCCGCTTCCTCGACCATCCCGAGGATTCCTTCATACTCTTCATCGGAAATTCCTATTGTGGGGTCGTCCTCGGCCTCGTGTCCGAAGAGAGGATCTCCGAAACCCTCGTCCATAAGCCTCACGACCCTCGGACTATCGGTTGTAGGTGCTTTGCCCTCGGGGGTTCTGAGGTTTCGATCTCCATTTCGAGGGTCCGTCTAGCCTCTGCCAACGCGTCCCTGGCTGCTAGGTAATCGTCTAGGCGGCTTACTTGGCCCTTTTCCTCGGTCGTCAAACCAAAGAACGTGTCCGTTGGTGTCACAGCAAAGTACCGCGCGAGATATTCCAAATCGCCCCTGCTAAAGGGAATTTTAGCCTCTAATCCGCGAGGTTGGGCTGGTAACTCTCAGGCCTCTTGCCCTGGACTCCCTGTTTGCCTGGTATACGGCCTTAATGGCCGAGTCAGAGGACCGCTGGTGATGAGGAGCGCCTCTCCTTTGTATTCTTGAGGGCCAACTCCACGATTTCTCGGCTCTCAGGGGTCATGCCGTACAGATCCACGGCCGAATGATCTTTATGGAATTCTCTGAGGAAGGATAGGCCGTTGGCCGAAAGGGGGATCCCTCCCGCGGTAGATGTCGACGACCCCCTCGTCTATTCCTTCCGCTGACTGCGGCCCTTGGCTGGGCTGAATTGGTCAACGAACCACGGGGACTTCCGTCCTGCCTCAGGGCGCCACGCCCTTAAGGCTTGGTGCTGGCTGCTCTCACTCCGGGAGACAACCGGTTTGGATGACAACCCGTCGCAGTTGCCACTTTCTTTTGGCGTTTGAAGCCCTCGACCTCGTTTGTCTGCACCCTGGCCTGCTAAACCTGCCTCTGCATTCTCCTCAGCTGGGTTTTTGTCAGTGGTTCGGCCCCTCCCAGGCCGTGCATGATACCAACGGTCATCCTTTATGACTGGTGGTTTGAACGTTTTTATCGATCTTGGGGCGGCCTCTTCTTCGTGACTGGCCGAGGCGCCGGGGTTTTGTGGCCCCAGTCGGCCGCAACGGCTCTGTTGGTCGGCTGTCGACTGTCCTGACCACCGAATCTTCTCGCGGTCGTTCGAGATGGCTCGCGGCCTTCTTCTTGTTCTCCTGCGGCCCGGGCTGGCCGATCTCACACTAGCATCGCTCGTAAAGGGCCGGCTCAAGTTCGGCCAAAGGCTCCTTTCCTTTTGCCGACCTGTGAACTCCTCTATCCTCGGCCGGGAGTTGGGCGTCGACCATGTTCTCGACAGGGTGGAGGGAACGGCTTGGAGTCGACCTGCATGGCCGCCGTCTCCGAAACTGGAGCTTCTTCTCGTCTATCAATTTCTGGATAACGTCTTGCAAGACAACGCAGTTGTTGGTGTTGTGAGACCAAGAACTGTGGTACTTGCAAAACATTTTCCCTTTGAGCTCTTCGGGCTTCGGAGTCTTATGGCCGAAGGACAATTTTACCTTCTTCTCGGCCACCAGGGTCGAAGATAGCCTCGGCCCTTGTTAAGTCAAACGTGTACGCCTTCGTTTCCCGGGTCGCGAACTTGGTGTCGGGGATCTTTGTGCGGCTGTTGTCAGTTTCAACGAGCCCTCTGCAAACGAAGGGTTTGTCTATGCTGACTTCGGCCGAGCTCATCTCGATCTCATCGCCCTCGGCCTCTCGGAGTAGTCTGCTTCGGCGTAGCTGACGACGGGATTCCTATAGTAGGTTCCCTTTGAGGCCGTCCTCATCTGCATCTCCTCTTTCAACAAGGACGCATATCTGTCCACCTTGTTGGTCATGTCATGCATGTCCCGAAATTCGATCCCCTGGAATTTCTTCCGGATTTTCGAATTCCAATCCTTCCTCGGCCATCTTGACGAACTCCCTCTCTGGTAGGTTCGTGCGGCACCAATTCCTACATGTCTTGAACTGCTGTAGGTAATCGCGAGGTGATTCGTCTGATGCTTGGCTCATTCTTGCCAACTCGGCGTCTCTGAATTGGTGCTCGTGAACACCTTTCTCGGCTGGTCTGGTAGAAATGCTCGTGGAACACCCTTTCCATATCAGACCAATCCCTTATTGAGTTCGGCGGAAGGTTTATAAACCATGAGAACGCCGCGCCGGTCAACGAATGAACAAAAAGTCGGAGTCTCTGAGCGTCCTGAATCGGCCTCTCCACACTGGGCCGTGAAACGGCCGATGTGTTCAATGAAGGAGGTCTGCCCATCCCCAGAAAAAAGCATGAACTCTGGCAATCGATAGTTCCGGGAAGGGGGATCCGGTCAATTTCCTGGCGGGTACGGCCTCGTGTATCTAAGCATGTCCGGCCGCCTCTGAGCTAAGCCGTCTTCGATCATCCGCCCACATCGTCGAGCCGGATCCCTTGAGGTGGTGCCTCCTGTTGGGCTGCATACGGCTGCGTGGCCTGTAGCACCTCGTTCTGAGGCCTTGCCTGTTATGTCATTTGAACAAAAGGCTCGGCCGGGATGACCGAGCTGGTTGATGCTAGATGAGCACCGTGGGCTTGACCAGGGTGCATATGCGTTGTTGTTGGAACGGCCGACCCATAGTGAAGGTGAGAGCCCAACGGACACGACGACGCCTGCAAAGGTGGTGAGACGGTCAGATTGCCCTGACCGTCCTGCTGTGACGATACGGCAGACGCGTTGCTTGGGCCAGGATGGGTGTGGACGGCAGGAGGATGAACTGAGCCGAGCGGGTGGATCGCGGGGTGTGTGAAACTGCCGTGCCCTAGTGATACGGCCAAAGCATGGAGCGGTCCGCGCGCTGTCTCCGCCGAGTAGGTTGGTCCAGAATTCGTCCAACGGGCTGGGATTGCTGTCCCAGCTGTTTGTTGGTGGCGGAGAGAATGCCTGGCCGTAGCCGGATGCTTGGGTATGGGCCGAGACGTCGAGGCTGCTGCTTCGCCGTAAGGCTCGATTCTGTCGCGCTCTTGGCTCCTTGGTCCGGCTCTGGGAGGTGTGGCGGGCGAGGCCACCGGCATCCTCTCTTGAAAGAGCGTTCGCAGTTCTAGGAGAACCTGTCCATCGCGGCCATGAAGGATGTTTCTATCCTGGAGGCCTGCTGGACATCAGTTCCTCCACCACCGCCCGTGTTCATGCATGGATTCGGCCGTGCGATCCGTCGTCCTGGAGCGCCGGCCGAGATCCCGACCGTATGTTCGGTCTCGATACTTGTGATTGGTGAGGTGGACTCAGGAGTCTCAGAAGTCATTTCGACTGCTTTGTTTTTGAGCTTTGCCTGTGCCCTAGTTTCCACCATAAGTTTTTGACAGGTCGTCCCATCCGGGCGTGCCAAAGTGTCTCTCAGCGCAAATCTCACGGCCTGGAGTTCCGGGCCGAGGGGAGGTGCGTTAACACGGGGTTTCCTGCTTTTGGGTGCGGTGCGGTTGTGCGCGGGCGTGCCAGCACGGTTTACCGTGCGTTGATGTTTCGATGAGTGTTGGATGGGTGAATGGTGCGCCTGTTTGATCTGCCTTCCTAGTCAAACGATTGTAGCCGAGAGAGGAACTGGTCTCGGCTGTTAGGTTCACGGCCTGAACTACAAGGCCGTCGAGTGATGGTGTTGGTGATGGATTTTGGGCGATGCTCCGCGCGCTGCTCAGGGAGCGACGGTCGTGTGATATATGGGGTGAATGAACGAACAACAAGGATGGTGCTCCGGTGCCTTGAAAATCAAGGGTCGTATGATATATTGATGAATGGATTCTGCTTACAACCTAACACTACTCCTAGGAAAGCAAGTAAAAATATTGAAAGTGCATTACAGGAAAAAATAAGTTGCTCCGTGGGAGGCTTGTTTTGGTGTTTGAACCCTTTGAATGTAGCTCGAGTCTTGTATTTATAGGAAGAGTCCCTGGATGAGTAATCGAGGCTGAATTTACGCATAGTGGAGTCTGATCAGCGCAAGTGGGCAGTCCAATCGACATTTGGGATTGTGAAGTATGGTGGTGAGACCCCAGAAATCCCGGTGAATCTCGGCCGCCGCGCTGATCGTGGGTTCTGAACCTCTGGCCGTGGAGACGCATTTATTGCCTGGATAGCCGGTGAACCAACATCTCAGCTGTCAGAATCCTTGTGAGAATGTCCACGTCTAATCACTCTTGATTTTCATTACCAAATCCTGACTTCAGTCACTTCCCACATTTCCTCATGCATTAAATGCTACTTTGTGGCCAATGGGTTCGCTGCATTAAACAGGCGCTACTTCATTAAATGAAGCCTGGGACCCTGTTGTCACGTGATGATTTGCCTTTAATGCCTTGGCCGCAATTTTGTTCGGCCTCGGCCTCGGCCTACGTTTGAGGCCGAGATGATCATGCCTTAGCATTTCTTATTTTATTCTTTAAGGAAGGCGAATATGCCCTGACGAAACGCTGCGTTTCAGCCTCTGCGAATAAGTGCCAGGGCCGAAAGAAAGGGCTCCTTCGGCCAGCTCATGGCCGTGATTTATCAGGCACAAACAGCGACGAGCGACCGGTCGCAAGTGAAAAGCGACCGGTCGCTTTGAAACAGATTCAACATAAGAGAATTGCGCGAAGAGCGACCGGTCGCAAGGCAAAAGCGACCGGTCGTTTTGAAACAGATTCAAAGTAAAAGAAATACGCGAAGCGCGACCGATCGCAATAGAAAAGCGACGCGGCCGGTCTCTTGGAAAAACGACCGGTCGTTCGAGGGTTTTTTATTTTTTTTTTATTTTAAGGACTTACCTTCCCAACTCAGTTTTGCACCACGCAGGTACATCAATGAAGTGGAGCACTTCATCTTCTTGATGCAAAACATTCTCATGGTAGATTTTCAACCTATGCCCATTAACCTTCGATTCATTTCCCGTGCTAATATGTCGGATATCAACTGCACCATAAGGGTAGACATTAGTAATAATATACGGGCCCGTCCAACGGGATCGAAGCTTACCTGGAAAAAGCTTGAACTTAGAGGTAAAGAGTAATACTCTTTGCCCTATTTCAAACGACTTCCTAATGATATGCCTATCATGAAACGCCTTTGTTTTTTCCTTGTAAATTTTTGCGTTCTCATAAGCATCATTGCGAAGCTCGTCCAGTTCGCTCAGTTGTAATCTTCTGATATTTCCTGCTTCCTTCATGTCGAAGCTGTACTTCTTAATTGCCCAAAGGGCCCTGTGTTCAAGATCGACAGGTAAATGACAAGGTTTACCAAAGATTAAGCGAAATGGAGACATACCGATTGGAGTTTTGTAAGCAGTTCGGTAGGCCCAGAGCATCGTTAAGGCGCATAGACCAATCCTTTCGAGTAGGACCAACAGTCTTCTCTGATATATGCTTCACCTCTCTGTTAGAAATCTCCACTTGCCCACTAGTTTGAGGGTGATAGGGGGTGGACACCTTGTGAGTTATGCCATACTTCTTGAGTAGGGTCTCAAATGATCGGTTGCAAAATGGGATCCTCCATCACTAATGATGGCCCTCGGTGTTCCAAACCTACAAAAGATATTGGCTCGAAGAAAGCTAAGAACAACTTTCGAATCATTAGATTTGGTTGGAATTGCTTCCACCCATTTTGAAACATAATCAACCGCAAGTAGAATAAATAGATTTCCAAAAGATGAAGGAAATGGTCCCATGAAATCTATTCCCCATACATCAAATATTTCAACAATTAGAATTGGATTTAAAAGCATTTGATTTCGAGATGAAATGTTACCCATTCGTTGACACCTATCACAAGATAGACAGAATTGTGAGGCATCTTTGAACAAGCTTGGCCAAAAGAATCCACTTTGCAAAACTTTTAATGCTGTCTTCTTGGCTCCAAAGTGGCCACCACATGCGTTCGAGTGACAGAATGTGAGTATAGACTGAAATTCGGTCTCGGGAACACATCGCCTAATCACGGAGTTCGAACAATACTTCCACAAATATGGGTCATCCCACACATAGGACTTGGTGGTTTTCAGTAACTTGTCCTTTTGACCTCTTGACAAGTCCCTTGGTATATTTCATGTAGCAAGAAAATTGATAATGTCAGCATACCATGGGTCAGAAACTTGCAATGCAAAAAGTTGCTCATCAGGAAAGGATTCACGAAGAGGAAGAGTGTCTTCTTCGGTATTGGAGTTAGTGATCAATCAGCTAAGGTGGTCAGCTACCACATTCTCCGATCCCTTCTTATCTCTGATTTCTATATCAAACTCTTGGAGCAACAAAACCCATCGTATCAATCTTGGTTTTGCTTCCTTCTTTGCCAATAGATATTTCAAAGCTGCATGATCAGTAAAAACAATTACTTTAGAGCCTATCAAATACGAACGAAATTTCTCTAAAGCAAAAATTACAGCTAAAAGCTCTTTCTCAGGAGTTGAATAGTTCAACTGAGCATCATTAAGGGTACGGCTTGCATAATATATGGCATGCAATCTCTTCTCAACTCTTTGTCCCAATACAGCTCCAACTGCAAAATCAGATGCATCACACATTAATTCAAAAGGTAAATTCCAATTTGGAGGCATAATGATAGGTGCAGTTGTGAGAAGAGTTTTGAGCTTTTGAAAAGCTACCAAACATTCATCATTAAAATCAAAATTTGCATCTTTGGCAAGCAAGCTACACAATGGTCGAGAGATCTTAGAAAAATCTTTTATGAATCTTCTACAGAACCCGACATGTCCTAAGAAGGATCGGATCTCTTTCACTAATGTGGGAGGTGGCAAACCGCTTATCACATCTACTTTGGCTCTGTCAACCTCAATGCCTTGACTGGAAATCACATGACCTAAAACAATTCCCTGTTGTACCATGAAATGACACTTTTCCCAATTGAGAATTAAGTTGCATTCCCGGCATCTTTGCAAAACTAAAGATAAGTTGTTAAGGCATGAATCAAATGAATGACCAAACACACTAAAATCATCCATGAATACTTCAATAAATTTTTCTACCATATCGGAGAAAATACTCATCATGCATCGTTGGAAGGTGGCCGGGGCATTACACAATCCAAATGGCATACGCCGGTAGGCGAAGGTGCCATAGGGACATGTGAATGTCGTCTTGTGTTGGTCTTCAGGAGCAATGGAAATTTGGTTGTATCCTGAATAGCCATCCAAGAAGCAGGAGTAACTGTGACCTGCAAGATGTTCAAGCATTTGGTCAATAAATGGTAATGGAAAATGATCTTTTCGGGTGGCGGTATTTAATTTTCTATAACAATACAAACACGCCATCCCGTTTTGACACGAGAAGGAATAAGTTCATTTTCCTCATTTCTTACAACAATTATTCCTGACTTTTTAGGAACCACTTGGACCGGGCTTACCCACTTGCTATCGGAAATAGGATAAATTATACCCACATCCAATAGTTTCAGAATTTCTTTTCGGACTACCTCTGTCATGATTGGATTTAACCTGTGTTGAGCATCTTTTGTGGGTTTGGAATCAATTTTCAATAAAATTCTATGCATGCATCTTGTTGGGCTTATTCCCTTGATGTCCGCAATACTCCAACCAATTGCTCCCTTGTGTTCTCTTAACACTCGCATCAACTTCTGTTCATTTTCCACAATGAGATTGCTAGCAATAATCACGGGCAATGTCTCTGTTTCACCTAAATAAACATACTTCAAGTGGGATGGCAATGGTTTGAGCTCTAACTCGGGTGCCCTGTCAAGAGAAGGAACAAGCTTTTCAGGATTGACTGGCAAAGGTATAAAATTTGGAGTGTACTTACGTGGTATGGCTGGACATGCATCAAGGAATTGCACAGCCTCATGTAACTCATTATCAACAATTTCAGCAACTTGAGGATTTTGTATCAACACCTTTTCTAATGAATCTGTACCATGAGTACTATTAAGTGTATTTTGCACAATATGATACAATGTATCAATACGAAAACATTCATGTTCATCATTGGGGAGTTTGAAGGCATCATATATATTGAACATTATTGTTTCCCCTTGAACTGTCATTGTCAATGTTCCTTGTCGAACATTGATCACAGGATCTCCAGTGGCCATGAAAGGGCGGCCAAGAATCAATGGAAGATCCGCACCCGAATAGGAGCTTCTTCCATTTCTAGCACCAAAAAGTCAGCTGGTAAAATGAGATCATTTACTTTTACAACTACATCTTCCAAGATTCCTCTTGGATATCTCACTGATCGGTCCGCCAATTGAATGCTGACAGAAGTTGGTTTAAGATCACCTAAGTTAAGGGCTTCAAAAACAAAATAAGGCATCAGATTAAGTGAAGCACCTAAATCAAGTAAAGCTTTTTCAAACAATTTATCTCCAATAATGCAAGGAATTGTAAAACTTCCTGGATCTTTCAATTTGGGAGGGAGCTTCCTTTGCAAAACAGGAGAAGCTTCTTCCGTTAGTGCAACCGTTTCATGATCTTGGAATCTCCTCTTGTTGGTACAAAGGTCCTTCAAGAACTTTGCATAACTCGGAATTTGCTTGATTGCATCCAAGAGAGGAATATTGACTTGCACTTTTCTGAAGGTTTCCAATATTTCCTTGGCTTGTTGAATTTTTTTGGAACTCATAAGCCTGTGAGGAAAAGGAGCACGTAAGATATCTTCATCAGGAGGTTCACGACTTACCTTCTCCTTTCTTGCCCTTCTCGCAACTTCATGCTTTGGGATCCACTCGGATGAAGAAGCTGCTTGTTTATCTTTCTCTTTGTTGATTTCATCCTTTTCTTTAGGCTCAGTCACTTGTTCAACCTGCATTTCATCAACATTGTGAATCAAATTTTTAGAACCATCAATTTCACCAATTACCTTACTAGTTCTCAAGGTAACTGCTTGAACATGCTCACGCCCAGGAGGATTAATCACTGGTTGGCTAGGCATCATACCAGGTTCCCTTTGACTCAAAGCTGTAGCAATTTGCCCCACTTGATTTTCTAGATTGGCAATGGCCTTATCCGTTTTCTGCATGTGGGTGTCATTCCTCTGCATGTAGCCTTTTGTCTCAGTGATGAAACTATATGTGTTTCTAGCCATTGAAGCAACAAGTTCTTCCAAAGATTTTCCTGTAGATTGTGGGTGAGATTGATTTGAACTTGATTGGTTAGGTGGTGGTTGTGGTGGATTGTAATAGTGCATTTGACCATGAGGTGGGCGAGTATGTTGTTGGCCTTGAGGTGGTTGAGTTGGCCCTTGTTGAACATTCGAATTGTCACTCCACCTGAAATTCGGATGATTTCTCCACCCCGGATTGTATGTCTGTGAGAAAGGATCATTCTTAGGCCACTGACTTCTCTTAAATGAGCCCACTGCATTCGCTTCCTCATGTGCCAAGGGACAATCCTCAGTGTCATGACCAATTGTGGAGCAAAATGCACAAACCTTGGATGATCCCGGTGCCAATTTCTTCACCATGTTGGTTAGGTTTGCAATCTAAGATTCCATACTAGAAAGGGTACTTACATCATAGGATTCCCCTTTTCTGACTGGTTTTTGCCTTGAATTATATTGGCGAGCATTTGCAGCAACAAGATCAAATATTGCTCGCACTTCTGTTGGAGTCTTGGTCATTATAGTTCCTCCTGCAGTTGCATTCACATTATTTTGATCCGCTTCAAAAAGTCCTTCATAGAAGTGTTCCATTAGAAGACAAGCTTGTACGTTATGATGCGGACAAGTGATTAGAAGTTTCTTAAAACGGTCCCAATAATCCTGGAAGCTTTCTCCCGGCCTTTGCAGAATTCCTGTAATCTGACTTCGGAGTTCATTTGTCCTTTGTGCTAGGAAAAAATGTTGCAAGAACTTTGTAGCAAGATCCGTCCACGTTGTGATGGAATTTGGAGGTAGATAGTGAAGCCATTCCTTTGTTGTATCCTTCAAACTAAATGAGAAGAGTCTCATTCTTTTCTCATCACTACTCATGCCTTCGATCTTTATTGTGGAACACACTTCCTCAAAGTCTAGGATATGTGCATTAGGATTTTCTCCGGGATTTCCCAAGA
The DNA here is from genome assembly GCA_018703695.1 of Prunus fruticosa. Taxonomy (NCBI): domain Eukaryota; kingdom Viridiplantae; phylum Streptophyta; class Magnoliopsida; order Rosales; family Rosaceae; genus Prunus; species Prunus fruticosa. The sequence continues at coordinate 29,209,277 of CM031924.1, forward strand.
ACTTAGGCAATATGTGTATCATGCCCGATCTCAACTCAAAGTTTTACAAAGTGGTTGCGGGATATACTATGCAAGATGGTTGTCCAGTTGTTGGCGGTGAAGAGTATTCTTGCATAGTAAGTTCCACAATAGCAACTGGGGCTGCCATTGGTGAAGGTGGAGGTGACTCGACTTTTGGTGAGCTTGGTGATGATGAAAACGGTGAGAATGACAAAGGCAATGGAGTAGACACAGCTAGTCGGATGTTCCTTTCTCTCAAAGCTTGAGCTTGGATATCTTCTATTGTGCAATCTAATGAAATATCCAAATTCAAAAGGGACATAAACAGAGTGTTCCTGTAATAAGAAGAAACAAAAACAAACTCAAATAAAATGAAACGACAAACAAAGAAAAATGAAGATAAAATTAAGTACTCTAAATATACTCAAACAAAACATATAAGCAACCGTGCCAGTTCCCCGGCAACGGCGCCAAAAATTGTTGCATTCCTAAGAGGACACAAATTAATGTGCAAACAACCAATTAAAAATACCCGCAAGTGCACGAATCTAAAGAAGTATAGATTATGTAAGTACGGGATTCAATCCACGAAGAACTTGTCGGTTTCCTATAAGTTCTAATTCGAGTACAAAGAGAACACTTAATTAACAGACCACAATGTACAAATGCAAATTTGAAACTAAAAAGAAAGTAAAGAAATGTAAAAGAAACAAACAAAACAAAAAGGAAGTGTGCTGTGAACAGTAACCAGCGACCGGTCGTGAGGTAAGGGCGACCGGTCGTTTCTTCAGAGAATCGAAATTTCAGAATTGTGTGATGAGCGACCGGTCGTGAGACACTAGCGACCGGTCATTTCTTCACAGAATCGTTTTTTCTCAAATGTGTGATGAGCGACCGGTCGTCAGGTAAAAGCGACCGGTCATTTTTGGCGGAGTTGAAACTCAAATTTTGACGTGATGAGCGACCGGTCGTCAGGTAAAGCGACCGGTCGTTTTGCACAGAGTCGTTTCTCTGTTTTTCAGTTTCAACCTCTGTCCAGTTTTTGACCTATAACTTTCCAACCATACATCCAAAATTCACGTTCTTTATACGGTTGGATTCAGCACAGAAAATGGAAGAACATATCGCGGACCAAAAGTCCAAAACAATTACGGAAACAAATAAAATTCAGTAACAAAGACACATAACGTGTCAAACAAGCAACTCACACACACATTTGGGGGGGGGGGGGTTTGATTTGTTTGAAGTGATCTATTTCTATTGCATGAAAGTAAATGGACTTTGAAATTAAATGAGAATGGCAGAGATGAATTATCAAACTGTGAAATTAAAATGTAACAAACACTAGGGTTTCGGAATCCACCCTAAACAATTCTACCCATGTTCATGGATACTCAAGTGATGAACTCTAAACGTGTTGTTGAAGATGTTTGCAATCAAGACCAGTACGAGTGGCTCAAGACGCATTGATTCTCTCTAATGTACGTAAAGTGCAGTACGAGTGCTACAATACTTGTGCCTTCCCTATAATCGAATCTAGGTGTGCTTAGTACTTTGATTCAATTACAAGAAAAACCCATTAAGTTCAAAGAGAATATGAACATCACAAGAATCCTAATAGCATGGTGTTTACATTAGGTATTCAAGAAACCAATTCACATGGATGATTCTTACTTCATCCATTTATTTCTTAGGATAACATGAAGATACACATAATCCCAACAATCTCAAGAAGCATGCTTTCAAAGATGGCCAACCAAGGAAAAACACACATCAAGGATAGATTAATTTGGTGAATTGGAATTCATCAACAATATCTAGAAATTTGGTTAAAGCCTTTGCCCTTGTCCCCTTTGCCATGATGAAACCTTGTCTTCACAAAGATGCCAATTGCTTCAGAAAATATCTCATTTACTAAGGTAATTTCTTGTTACCAAGTGTTATGGTAACAAGAAGAATCAAGATGACACAATGGAGGTAAAAGCTGGCCAATTTCGGATTTCCAGAGCTGTGGTAACATGCTGGATTGGTTGGATAGGCAATACTTGTCCAATGGAGCTCAAATTTGGATATGTTGTAGTTAACATCCATTGGAACAAGTTTCATGAAGATCTTCACCTCATCCGAGCACCAGAGCATGTTGATCCCAGGCCAAGAAGTTGACCTACGAAAATGAACAAAAACAGAATTTATAACCAATAATGCACTTTTAGCTCATTTTCATTCTAACCAAGGTAAAATCTAAGAAAACACAAAAAGGAAGTAAAAAGCTATAAAATGTCAAGAACTAACTCAAAATAATAGGTGAATAACATGAAAAATCATGTGTAAAAATGAACCGAACAACTACTCATAATTAGGATGCTTCAGCTTAGAGTCTTTAATGACCTTAATTCATCTATAGCGTATGGCCAACTTTTTAATCAAGGCATTTCTCATGTTATAGTCTCTCTCCATCTCCATATTAAACAAGTTTGCTTATTTGAAAATCTAAGGGTTGTATGGTTTCTGGAGTGTGTGTGTGTGTGAAAGAGAGAGAGAGAGAGAGAGAGAGAGAGAGAGAGAGAGAGAGAGAGAGAGAGAGAGAGAGAGATCTGATCTGTCTCTCTATAAACTACTGGTGGATTTTCAATTTAGAATCAACAATATCTGGAAAAAAGGATTGGATGCTTGGCATGTAATGGCTTAGCAATTGGGAAGTATTTGTTTTAGGAGTCCTCGATTTGAAGATGCATGTTTTTGTGCACGTCTTACAAACGTGTACATTTTGTCTATCTGTCCAAACTGGTTTGGGCACAACTAATGTAACATCCAGATCCAAAATAAAAGGAATAGTGAATTAATTAATTTCAAGAATTATGAATTTGGAATTTTTCCCTCGTAGTCGGGGTAATTTGGTCATTTTTAATCCGGAAGGATTTCGGGGCAGTGGCTGGTACCTTTATGTAGGTCGTACTGAGACGAGTCCGTAGACATGCGGTAGGCTTGAATTGAAGTTGTAACGAGGAAGTTACGATCTAGAAACTCTCAGTGGCACATCCGTAATTATTTTGAAATTTATTTTAATAAATCTCAGAAATCTCTCTCCACACTCTCTCTCCCTCTCCCTCTCGCTGGTTCGCACGACACCCCCCCCCCCAAGCACAGCCGCATGCCCTCTCACCTTCGCAGCCACCACCGCAGGCCGCCAAGCACAGCCGCCACCGCCGTTGGAATTCGCCGGAAATTGCAGAAAAACAGCCGAAATTTTCATAAACTTCACGGAGCTCGTTCGGGTGATTCCGGCAACCAAATCTTGCGATCCAGGTATGGATCTTGAACCTCTCGAGCTGTTCTTGCTGCTGGTTGTGTTAGTTTTGAGAAATTTCTGTGTGTTGGTAGTCGTATAAGCGATTGAAAAATCTGCCTGTTTCAGCCTCCGATTTCAGCCACTCCCGTCAACTTTTTGGGGTAAGTCCAAGAACAAAAGTGACTCCAAATGAGGTTTTACACATAGGGTAGGAAGATTGGCTGGTGGTTTGGAGTTTTTTCGGCCGCTGGAATTTTATATAGACACCCACGTGCCTGGCAGCGCGTGGGCAGGGTAGTGGGGCCACTCTTTGTCCTAAAATGATCTCCTGGTTCTCACGAGCGCGTAGGTACTTTCGGATTCCAATTTGGATAACGTTTGAACCCCGAACGGATTTGGCCTATTGTGCGATTTCCTGGTTCGATACGTTAGAACCGTTGGATCGCTTCCAATTTAATATATGTTGACCTAGACTTTCCTAGGATCGTGTAGGAATTCGCGGATCGTGAATCGAGGCCCCGATGTTCCGATTCAATAAGTTAAAGTTTGCGTTTTACGATAACCGTCCTATCGTACGATCGCGAGTGATCCGACCGTCCGATCCAAACCAAACTTGTAGGACGTGTATCCTAGACCTTGTGGAGCGTATAGGAACTTTCGGATCGTAAAATGGAATTCGTGGGTCCCGCGGGCCCAGTTGACCAAGTTTGGACAATTTGACCCTTGGTTGACCGTGAGTCTTCCGAGGTAGTTTTACCCTTCGTAAAGTACTAGCATGACCGTGTGAACGAGTCTTAACCATTATTTGAGTTATTTTGATTTTATTGGGAGTATGAGCTTGTTTATAATATCTAATGGAATTCTTGGTTATTATGTTGATAATTGAAATTATGAAATAGATGAGTATGGGATACTTGAGCCTTGGGCTCGACTATGATTATTAGGGAGTGAGTGGACATTGTTTTCAAATAATAAGCCTAATTTTATGATGGAAAAATTATGCATATCGATTTAAATGATTTATTAAATATTTCTTATATTCAATAGTTGAATATAATATCTTTATAAAGTATTTGCATTATATGTGAGTTTTGACATATTCAGAATATCTCGAGTCATATTTATATATAATTTTTGAGAAAGTGCTATCTTTATTGATTATGTGTGGGTTACTTGGGATGTTGTTGTGAGATGAGGAAAGATGTGAGATTAGAATGTTAGTTTGAGTGCTATTAGCACTACCTTAGGTACCTCCTCGGTTATGGGATATATGCTTGAGAGGTTATTGTCTATACTATGAATACGTAAAATAGGAAAAATTAAATTAAGGAAGGGAATATTATCTCTATAATATTTATATAAGGGTTACGAACTCCACCACCATATGTACCTCCCCTTGGATGATGACACTTGGAAACAGTGGATATGGACATGGGATACCTGGAAATGGTGGATATGGTTTGGATATGACGGAACCCGGGGCATCCTTAACAGGGTGTTGCTGTAGACCCTTAATTGGGTAGTCTGAGTGCGTAGGGCTGTTTCAGGCGTACGAGTCTTGAGGTTTTCGATCGTATGTGCTAGTTGAGAGTTAGTCCCTCAGTGGACGGCTCGTTCCCTAGTCACATGGTCAATTTGAGGATTTTCCATGTGGACTAGTTAAACGATCCCCAGTTTGGATTGCTTTCCCCATTACATGATGTGCATCATCATATATACCTCCCCTTTGGATACTGATACTTGGACACAGTGGATATGGATACGTGGATATGACAGAACCCGGTGCATCCTTAACGGGGTGTTGCCTGTAAACCCTTAATTGGATACTCTGCGCGTGTAGGGCTGTTTTCAGGCGTACGAGTCTTGAAGTTTTCGATCGTACATGCTGGCTGAGAGAGTTAGTCCCCCGGTTGAACGGCTTGTTCCCTAGCCACATGGGTGTTGAGGATTTCCTCCATGTGATCTAGTTAAACAATCCCCGGTTTGGATTGTTGTCCCCTGGTACCTGATAATGGTGAGAGGTGGGTGTTATTTTATATATATATATATATATATATATATATATATATTGCGTACATATTACATATAGGTATATGTGGATTCGTTTCCAGGTCGAGATTCTTGAGTTGTGCTTCTTAAGCACCCTGTATGGGTATGAATGTTTAAGCTCTGGATTGGGAAGTGCTACTCGGCAACATACACGTTGGATAGAGTATGGTTGCGCGGAAAGAACTAATAAAGGGGAAGGAACTCATAAAGTGTTCAGGAGTTGCCTTGTCGAATCTGATGTAGCGAGGAATTTAAATTTATTCGTAGGTTTTACTTTAAATGATCGTATATTACCGGAGTTGTGACCGTTGATGAAAGAACTACGTGTGGCTTGATCCCTCACCCAAGGGTACATAGGTAGCATGGGGTCTCACTAAGGTGCAGCCGCGAAATATACTATGTTTAAAAGGTTTGATTGATTCTGAGTATGTGAATAGATTTTGATGTGGTTATTGGAATCGAACCCTATTTATTAGCACTGTTGGATTCGGTTTTGAATATGTTGGTATGCCTGAAGCTTGATTTAAACTTGAGCGATATTAAATGCTTGTTTATTCCTCAGTTATCACTTAAATGAATTTTATTAAATAGTGTCTGTGGTTCTAATAGGTCTGAGGACCTTTTCGAAGTAAACGATTGATTCTAGGTTGGTTATATTGTATAACGGGCCTTAGACCCTTATAACTACTAGTGGTTATATCTTGATTTATTTGGAGGTTGAAAGCCTATCTTTGTAAACTGTGTGTATTGCATTGTGTGTGCTGCGAGTTGGGATATAAAATGTGTCTTTAACAGGTCGAAAATTTCGGGAATAGTCCAACTTTCAGGGAGACTGCCGAAATTTCAACAGAAAGTCTCGTTCTTCTGTAAGTGGGTCCGACATCGGTGTGATGTTGGAATTTCCAAAGGATTCGTTTCAAGTTTCGAGGAATTCGAGGCGGGTCCTGTCAACTAACACAAAGGGAGAGCTTATACATAATATTGAAATAAACCGCAAAACTTGCTAGGGTTTTGAATTGAAAATCTCTCTCTCTCACTCTCTCCCTCTACGAGTGGCTAGAATCTCTGAACTGATGCGTGCTGATAGTCGCATCAACGATATCCGTCTTCGGCTGCACCAGGCAGCATGTGATGTTCGATATTGTGCACGGAATATGGGAAACCACGTCGGTTTAACCATCACGCGAGACATTGAGATTGAAGCGCAGTAGACTTCAAGAAATCAAGAATTGAGCGAAGGCATGTCAGATTTTTGGGTCTGTGCTGACAATCCAGAGGACAATCAACGCATGAAGGAAAGCTCCTCGCGCCGACCTCAGGTGCAATGAATTTCCTATGGCCACCGGAAATTTATTGCACCTGAGGCCGGCACGGAGGAGCTTTCTCTTCATGCGTCCTCCTATTGTAGACAGAGACCCAAACTTCGACAGGCCTCCACTCCATTCTTGATTTCTTGAAGTCTATTGCTGCTTCAATCTCAATGTCTCATGTGATGGTTAAACCGACGTGGTTTCCTATATTATGTGCACAATGTCGAACATCACGTGTTGCTTGGCGCAGGCGAAGACGGACATCATTGATGCAAATATCAGCACGCATCAGTTTAGAATTCTAGCCATTTGTAGAGATTGAGAGGGAGAGATTTTCAATTCAAAAACCTTAGCAGGTTTTGGGGGAAGAATTGAGGTTTATTTCAATATTATGTATAAGGGCTCTCCCTTTGTGTTAGCTATGCCCAAACCTTTTAATAAGTACCGTTTATGACCTTTGCATGTGATGCCAGTTTGGATATAAAATGTGTCTTTAACATGTTGAAAAATTTCGGAAAAAGTCCAATTTTCAGGGAAAAATTTCGGGAAAAATTCAATATTATGTATAAGCTCTCTCTTTGTGTCAGTTGGCAGGACTCGCCCCCTAATTCCTCTGAACTTGAACCGAATGTTGTGGAAATTCCCACATCACACTGTGGAAATTGGACTTTTCCCGAAATTTTTCAACTAACACAAAGGGAGAGCTTATACATAATATTGAACTTTACCCGAAATTGGACTTTTTCCGAAATTTTTCCCTGAAAATTGGACTTTTCCCTGAAAGTTTGGGTATGTGCCCACAATTAGGAGGACAATCGCAGCATGAAGAGAAAGCTCCTCCGTGCCGGCCTCAGGTGCAATAAGTTTCTGGTGGCCATAGGATGTAAAAGTGGGATGGCCACCGGAAATTCATTGCACCTTAGGTCGGCGCGAAGGAGCTTTCCTTCATGCGTTGATTGTCCTCTGGATTGTCAGCGCAGACCCAAAATTTGACAGGCCTTCGCTCAATTCTTGATTTCTTGAAGTCTATTGCTGCTTCAATCTCAATGTCTCGTGTGATGGTTAAACCGACTTAGTTTCCTATATTATATGCACAATGTGGAACATCACGTGTTGCTTGGCGCAGGCGAAGACGGACATCATTGATGCGACTATCAGCATGCATCAGTTTAGAGATTCTACCCATTTGTAGAGAGAGAGAGAGAGAGAGAGAGAGAGAGAGAGAGAGAGAGAGAGAGAGAGAGAGAGAGTTTTCAATTCAAAAACCTTAGCAGGTTTTGGGGGGGGAATTGATATTTATTTCAATATTATGTATATGGGCTCTCCCTTTGTGTTAGTTGTGTCCAAACCTTTTAATAAGCACCGTTTATGACCTTTGCATGTGCTGCCAGTTTGGATATAAAATGTGTCTTTAACATGTTGAAATTTTTTGGGAAAAGTCCAATTTTCAGGGAAATTTATTGCACCTGAGGCCGGCACGAGGAGCTTTCTCTTCATGCGGCGATTGTCTTCCGGATTATCAGACAGACCCAAACTTCGACAGGCCTCCACTCCATTCTGTGTTGTACCAAATGCTACTGATTCTTCTGATTCTTGTTATTTGTGAATTTAGGGCTGCTATCTGATTCTTGTTATTTGTGAATTTAGGGCTATGTGTGAATTTGTTCAAATTCTGTGTTGTATGGCTAATTTGAATCCAAATGCTACTGATTCTTCTGATTCTTGTTATTTGTGATTCTTCTGATTCTTGTTATTTGTGAATTTAGGGCTATGTGTGAATTTGTTCAAATTCTATGTTGTACCAAATGCTACTGATTCTTCTGATTCTTGTTATTTGTGAATTTAGGGCTGCTCCTGGTTCTTGGTATTTGTGAATTTAGTGCTATGTGTGAATTTGTTCAAATTCTGTGTTGTATGGCTAATTTGAATCCAAATGCTACTGATTCTTGTTATTTGTGAATTTAGGGCTATGTGTGAATTTGTTCAAATTCTGTGTTGTATGGCTAAATTGAATCCAAATGCCACTGATTCTTCTGATTCTTGTTATTTGTGAATTTAGGGCTATGTGTGAATTTGTTCAAATTCTGTGTTGTACCAAATGCTACTGATTCTTCTGATTCTTGTTATTTGTGAATTTAGGGCTGCTACCTCGATTCTTGTTATTTGTGAATTTAGGGCTATGTGTGAATTTGTTCAAATTCTGTGTTGTATGGCTAATTTGAATCCAAATGCTACTGATTCTTCTTATTCTTGTTATTTGTGAATTTAGGGCTATGTGTGAATTTGTTCAAATTCTGTGTTGTATAGCTAATTTGAATCCAAATGCCACTGATTCTTCTGATTAGTGAATTTAGGGCTATGTGTGAATTTGTTCTAATGGCTAATTTGATTTTGTGCAGTGGTGGCAAAAACAAAGGAAAGAAAAGAAAAAAGGTTCTGTGATGTCTCTTCTGGCCTTTTTCTTTCCCCTCCCTAAACCCTAAGAATTGTTACATAAGAATTGTTACATATGGATGAATTGTTACATTGACTATTGTTACATTGTTACATAAGAATTGTTACATATGGATGAATTGTTACATTTGGTCAATTTTAGTTGCTTTACCAAATTTCGTTCTCTATAATTTTAGTTCTTCACAGTGATACATATTAGAAGTAGAAATAAAAAAATAGCCCTTTTAAAAATATTTTTTTATAAAAAAAAATAGTATTGGCTGCAACAGTCATATAAGTGCAACCAAACCCAAGGTGATAACATGTAGTGGGACCCAATACCGGCCCAATATGATTTAACCAGATCATTAAACGAGAATTTGGTCTCAACTCAAATGAACCAGCTCAGCCCAATATGATTTAGGCACTTGTTAAATTTAGATTTAACCAGATCCTGAAAGCTAAATGAGTCTTAACGTGTAAGGAGTCGAGTGTTTTCATTTGATAATGGCTGTGAAATCACTCTCGAATCATTTTTCTAAGGTGAAAATTTAAATTATTATAATTTTCTAGGAGAGAGAACTCAAGTGCAAGGAGGCGGACATATGTAGAACTAGCCTAACTCATATGTACAACCGTTTGAATTGTTTAAACATGCAAAAGAAACCAATCCAGCCCACATTTTAGTTTTAACATTAAAATGTGTAACTTTTATATCCAATTTGAACCAAATCGCAATTAGTTTTGATAGATTTGGTTTAATTTGACATATTTAAAACACCGTCTAACTTGTACGAAACCGCATATTTTACTTTTCTTCAACACTTGACATTTTCTTATTAGTTATCACCGTTTACTATCATATTTTATATTACACATTGATATAAACCATTTAATACTAAAACCTGAAATCCCTAACTCATTCGAATTTGACCTCTCTCTCAAAATTTCTCCATCTTCAATAGTGAGAAGTTTCCTTTTGATATATAAGAATGATTTTCGATTAGTTCAGTTGTGTTACTAGTTTGAGGTCTAAACATTAGTTCCATGTGTAATTTGAGACCTAAACCAAATCGTATTGCCTCGACTCACGTGATCATTGAAATACATACAACACATCACGAGTGCACATAGTATTTTTAAATTCTCATGCTGGGCCATGATTTCTTCCACTTTTTGGGTGTGTCAACATCTCTCTTTTAATGTGAATTTTTATTTACTTTTGTCAAATTAGGAAGAAATATTGAAGGTTGAGTAGAGATAATGGAGAGTGTAGAGAATTTTGGAAGCTATGCATATTTTCTGATTTCAACTTATTGTCATTCTATTACACATCAAAACATATATACATGTAATAACCCTAAAACATTTCATGAAACATTCCCTAAGACATTCCATGAAACATTCCCTAAGATAAGGATTACATTGCTCAAGAAAAGTATTCCCTAAAACAAGGAATGAGACAAGTGCCATGAGACAAGGGTTGTCTTGTGTTTCATGTCTTTGTGTTCCACAAGGTGACACTCACACAAGATGCTCATATTGCTAACACTCCCTCTCAAGTTGGTGCATAGATATCACCAATGCCCAACTTGATCAGTGAGTTGTGGAATACTCTGCTAGAAACTGCTTTTGTCAAAATATCGGCCAGCTGGTCTTCGGACTTGACAAACGGAAGCTGAATTTCTTTATTGTCAAGTTTTTCTTTAATGAAGTGTCGATCCACTTCAACATGTTTAGTACGATCATGTTGGACTGGATTGTGCGCAATGGAAATTGAAGCCTTGTTATCACACTGTAGATGCATTCCTACCTGTAGGTGCATATCCAATCTCTCTAAGCAATTTCTTTAACCAAAGGAGTTCGCAAATTCCTTTGGTCATTCCTCTGAATTCGGCCTCTGCACTAGACAAAGCAACAACATTCTGTTTCTTGCTTCTCCAAGTAACCAAGTTACCACCAACAAATGTGAAGTACCCTGATGTTGATCGTCTATCAGTGATATTCCCTGCCCAATCTGCATCTGTATAGCCACTGATATTCAGATGATCATTTTTTGAGAACATAAGTCCTTTACCCGGTGCGGACTTCAAATATTTAAGAATTCTAAGAACCGCATCCATATGATCTTCACTTGGACAATGCATAAACTGACTAGCAACACTTACAGCATACGCAATGTCGGTTCGGGTATGGGATAGGTAGATCAGTCGTCCCACCAATCTTTGATATCTTTCTTTGTTAGTGGGTACTTGATTGGGATATTCCCCAAGGCGGTGATTCTGAACGATTGGAGTGTCCAGGTTTGCAATCTAACATTCCCGTTTCTGCCAATAAATCTAGAACATACTTCCGTTGTGAGAGAAAAATGCCTTGCTTTGATCGAGCAACTTCAATGCCCAAGAAGTACTTGAGTCCACCAAGATTTTTCATTTCAAACTCCTTTGCTAAACATTGTTGGAGTTGAGAAATTTCCTGCTTATCATTCCCAGTAATAATCATATCATCGACATAAATGATAAGAGCTGTTACCTTTCCTCCCCTGTGTTTTAAGAACAGAGTATGGTCAGAATTACTCTGCTTAAAACCATAAGTCTTCATTGCCAAGGTGAAACGCCCAAACCATGCCCGGGAGACGCTTTAATCCATATAATGCCTTTCGTAATCTGCACACCACATTAGCAGGAGTAGATGTAACATATCCTGGTGGGATATCCATGTAGACTTCTTCTGTGAGTTCTCCATGGAGAAAGGCATTCTTCACATCAAATTGGTGGAGAGGCCAATCAAGATTTGCTGCAAGGGACAATAGCACTCGAACAGTGTTAAGTTTTGCAACCGGGGCAAAGGTTTCTGCATAGTCAATACCATATATTTGCGTGTATCCCTTTGCCACAAGTCGTGCTTTGTAACGTTCAATTGACCCATCAGCATTGTATTTCAAGGTGTAAACCCATCTACATCCGACAGTCCTTTTTCCTCGAGGTAAATGCTCCAGTGTCCATGTGTGATTTTTCTCCAGAGCATGCATCTCTTCCTTCATTGCGTGAACCTATTTTGGATCCTTCAATGCCTCACTCACTTTGGTTGGAATATGAATTGCAGATAACTGGTGTACAAAGCCTTGGAGGGGTGCAGATGTTTCCGCCGAAACATAGTTTGCAATTGGATACTTCGATGCTTTACCATTCTCCTGGGAATACCGAATTGGTGGTTTTCCACGGTTCTGCCCATTGGGTAATTGATATCTAACAGTTTCATCAATTAAAACAGTAGATGTAGTAGAATCACGTACCTCAGGAGTATTCTCAGGAGATTGATCATCTGGTACCTGAGATGTGATGGGGGTCTTCAACATCATCGTCGGTGAAGTATGAAAAAATATTGTACTCTCTGCTGTGGAGCGACCGGTCGCTGGTCTCCTGCGACCGGTCGTTTCTGGACAGATTCGATGCTCAGCTTCAGTGCATGGAAGCGACCGGTCGCTGGGCTCCTGCGACGCGGTCGTTTCTGGACAGAGTCGATGCTCAGCTTCAGTGCTTGGAAGCGACCGGTCGTTGGGCTCCTGCGACCGGTCGTTTCTGGGCAGAGTCGATGCTCAGCTTCAGTGCGTGGGAGCGACCGGTCGTTGGGCTCCTGCGACCGGTCGTTTTCTGGGCAGGTTCGAATTTCAGCTTCAGGACTGTCCCCGACCGGTCGTTTTGGGCAGAACCGTTGTTCACCTTCAGGATTTCTATGCGACCGGTCGCTAGACTCCTGCGACCGGTCGATTTTGGGCAGGTTACATTTTCTTCTGGACTTTTGGGATCCGTTTTGCTCCAATCTTCAAGTTCTTGAATTTCCAAGGCCTCCTTGCCCAGTGGTTCTCTTTGTATGTCTCTATGAGGCGGAGAGTTGGTCATCGGATCATGAAAAAACATTTCCGACTCCATAAAAGTGACATCCAAAGTGACATATGTACGACGACTGGAGGGGTGATAGCATCGATATCCCTTCTGATGGGCAGCATAGCCTACAAAAACACATCTGATAGCACATGGATCAAGCTTGCCATGTTGATTTTTATGGAGGTGTACGAATGCCACACAACCAAAGACTCGGGGCGGAAGCATCTGAACAGAGGGCAAGGGCCCATGTTGGGCAAGTGCTTGTAATGGAGTCCGGAAGTCTAAAACTTTGGAAGGCATTCGGTTGATGAGGTAGACCGCAGTGACTATAGCATCATCCCAATGGTGGCGAGGAACATGAGCTCCAATCAAAAGAGCTCGTGCCTGTTTCAAGGATGTGTCGATTTTTTCGTTCCGCAACACCATTCTGTTGAGGAGTTTGAGGACAAGTGGTCTCATGGATGATGCCATGCATTTGGAAGTAGGTCTAAAAATCATGGTTGATATATTCACCTCCATTGTCAAAACAAAGGACTTGAATCTTGGTAGAGAATTGAGTTTCAATTTGCTTGTGAAATGACTGAAATATAGGGAACACATCAGTTTTATTTTTCATCATGAAGAGCCAAGTCATACGGGTACAATCATCCACAAAGGTAATAAACCACCGAAAGCCAGAAGTTGTAGAGATAGGTGAAGGACCCCAAACATCAGAATGTATCAAAGCAAATGGAGCAACACTTTTATTTGTACTTAATGGATAAGAGGCTATGTGGCTCTTGGCCAAGATACAAGTATCACATTGGAAATCAGTGGTACAGGAATTTGAAAACAAATCTGGAAATAGATGTCTCATATAGCCAAAAGACGGATGCCCCAAACGTCGGTGCCATAGCCAAAGTTGTCGATCCTTCCAAGTCGATGAGTGCTTCACACTATGTGCCTTTCCCATACTGAAATCATCCACATAGTACAACCCCCCTCTCTTAGTACCACGACCAATGATCTCCTTGGTGAGAATATCCTGAAATAAACAGAAGTCGGGATACATGAGTACACAACAATTTAGTTCCTCAGTAGCTTGGCCAACAGACATCAATTTATTAGACAATGATGGGACAAGCAAAGTATTTTGAAGAGTAAGGGATGGAGAGAGGCCAATGGTTCCAGGACCGACCACGGGAGAGGTAACACCATTTGCATTGGCAATACTTGTTCGTTGTGGTGTAGTTGTACTTAAAAAATCAGTTGGATCGAACGTCATATGATCTGTGGCTCCTGAATCAATAATCCAACATGTGGGGTCACTTGTATATGATGTATGAAATACATATCCGCAGTTACCTGAGTCACTAAAAGATGAAGAGTTCTTTTCTGGTGCTGAGGTAGATTCTTCATGAGGAATTAATGTTATTGGAGAGTCCATGGTGACAAGGGCAGCACGACCCGTTCCTCTAGCAGCAAGTTTACGAGCCTTGAGACCCTCCCACCACTCCGGATAGCCATGTAATTTAAAACAGGTTTCTCGAGTGTGTTTTGGATTTCCGCAGTGAGTGCAACCATTCCCATCTGTGGGAGCCTTGGGTCGAGAAGGTGGTGGAGTAGTCGTCTTGTTGGTAGTGGTTTGTAGTTGGAGAGAAGCAGCAATTGCGGTTGGAGTTGGGCGAGAGGGTCGGTATGTTCCTTTTGTTGCCAATCCTACTCCGGTTGGTGTTGGAGCTCCTAACATCATAGCTTGTCAAATATCTTCTCGTCGAACATGAGCATAGGCTTGCTCTATTGTAGGGAATGGACTCATTTGGAGCACATCACTTCGGGCTTTGTCAAGTCGGTCATCCAAACCATCCAAGAAAATATAAACTCGATATTCTTGGATGATATCATAGTATTTCTTGATATCCAGCTCACACTTCATTTCATTTGGGCGACGAAATCGATTTCTCTCCATAAGCCTTGGAGATCATTGTAGTAAGTTTCAATCGAGCCTCCCCCTTGTCGCATACGGGAGATTCGCCTTTTAAGATCATACACCTGGGAGGTGTCAGTGCCATCAAAGTAAGTTGTGGCTATTGCATCCCATACTCCTTTGGCCGTCGGGAATCTAATGAAGTTGCCAATCAACCTTGGCTCCATGGAGTTGATTAGCCACCCTTTCACAATTGCATTTTCTGTCCGCCATCGGTTGAATGTAGAGTCTGTTTGAGAAGGTGCTGGAGTTCACCCATGAGATATCCCAGCTTGTCTTTGCCAGCAACGTACATCTCAATAACTTGAGACCATAAGGCATAGTTGGAGCCATCCAATTTAATGCCAATTTGTGTAGAGGAGGTTTCGTAGGTAATTGTCGGAGTCGGAGTCGTAGTCGATGTTGATGCTTGTATCTTCATCAACTCAGCCATTTGAGTAGCAAATTCTGTGAAGGTAGAAGGAGTAGCCGGGTCGGTGGTGCTACTTTCAGTGGGAAAGAAGTCGTTTTCTCCCATGATTGCAGCAACGATTCAAGACTAGAGTCAGCAAGATCGCTTCTCTGATACCATGTCAAATTAGGAAGAAATATTGAAGGTTGAGTAGAGATAATGGAGAGTGTAGAGAATTTTGGAAGCTATGCATATTTTCTGATTTCAACTTATTGTCATTCTATTACACATCAAAACATATATACATGTAATAACTCTAAAACATTCCATGAAACATTCCCTAAGACATTCCATGAAACATTCCCTAAGACAAGGATTACATTGCTCAAGAAAAGTATTCCCTAAAACAAGGAATGAGACAAGTGTCATGAGACAAGGGTTGTCTTGTGTTTCATGTCTTTGTGTTCCACAAGGTGACACTCACACAAGATGCCCATATTGCTAACAACTTTTACTATCTATAATTGCTTTCACATGTTGGCATATTTGGAAATTGCGTTGTAAGATGGCCTTTGAGCAAAGCAGACCCTCTCTAGATATAGCTATAAGAGAGTCTCAAACAGCCTATGCAGAGTTCAATAGTGCACAGATCCACAAGAATGTCATCCATAGGCTGCCTCCTCAAAATATATCCCCAACTCAGCGGTGGATGCCTCGTTGTAATGATTTTGTAAAAGTTAATGTAGATGCCTCTTGGAAGCAAGGTATGGATGTGGCCAGAGTGGGGATCATAATTAGAAGAGCCGATGGGTCTTTCCTGGTAGGTTTCTCAGGCCAAACCAATGTGTCCTCCTCAATTGAGGCTGAGACTTCGGCAATAATGGAAAGCTGCAAGTTTGCTCTTCATGAGGGTTTGAATAATGTGATAATTGAATCCAACTCACGCGAGGAGATTTCTAGTGTTCATGGAAGCATTGCGAGAGGGAGGTGGCAATTCTACCCTCTTCTCAAAACCATTCGACTATTCTTTAGTAATTTTCATCAATGTGGTCCTGGATTCCTAGAACCACCAACTTGGCAGCTGATCATTTGGCCAAGCTATCTTCCTCGAGGATGTGCTCTTTTGTCCAGGTTGACCGACCTCCATCCTCTCTGATAGGCATTCTAAACAAGGATGGCCTACCATGCCCACCGCCACAAAATGGTTAGGCTAAGGCTTTTTGAAGCAGTGTCTCTTTCTTTCCAATATGTATCCACAAGCTATGTCCACTTTTGATGTTTTATTTGCCTGTAGTCCCCTGTCATTGGACTCCTGCCTGTTTGTATTTGGTGCTTTGTTTGCGCCCTTGTTTTATTCAAGTACTAGTTTGTCCAAAAAAAAAAAACAAACAACAGCTTGCATTTCATTTTTCCATTGAAGGATATCAACTCTACCCAAGCATCTTAATTGTGGTAGCATGGTAGCAATTACAAATTAAAATCTACCTCCAATGTGATTGTGGAAGTTGAGAAGTCGAATTCATGTATCCATATGAAACGTTGTAATGAAGAAGATGAACCAGTTAGTTACTTCGGTATTAGGTTATTGCTTTCTAATTTCTTGGTGACTGCTTCTGTATGTGTTGTACTGGATAAAATACCAATATGTTAATCCGTACCTGCCATTTCATATCGTAGGTGCTAATTTCAGTTGTCAGCTCCCAGCTAGAAATTCCAGTTGTCATTCATGACTACTTATACATTCACGAAATTCCCCTAATTAAGGTAGAATTTGTGTGTCAAGTACTTGAAAGTGTTTGCCAGAATCCAACACAAACATTATGTTGTCCGAAAACTCTTGTTATTTCCCAACCATAACCAAAAAAGAATTTGCACTGGAAAAAATAAGCAAATAAAAAAAGCATAATCATTACAAATCAATTAATCAAAACACGGTACTTAATAAATAAGTGCAAGATCTCGGGATCATTTAAACCTTGTATCGCACTTATTACATGCATACACACAATTACTTTTTAAGTATTGTACGTACTCACTACAGGCATACAAATTCAACATTTGAAGGCAATTTTAATTTAACGAGTTGCATGGCATGCTCTCTTGCCTTCGCTTCCTCAACGACTTCTTTACTTCCCCTATCCATTTCACTAGGATACGTTTCACTAGGATACATCCAACGCCGGACAGGATCAATAACAATTTTCTCTAACGCAGTAGCACTCTTTATTAAGAACTTTATATGTTCAACAGCAGAAGCACGGGCACGATACCCTACTATTTCTACTAGCTTGAGGTAATGATGGGGGCATTTAGCAGCTTTCTTTATTTTTCTACCGTTTATGGGTAGAGAGAAATCCAACTGCACCAAGAAAACAATTTAGTGTACAGCACAAGAAGAAACATAAGGATAATTTCTATTAGCAAGTTGCATCACACAACTAAATTTTCCTTTTTTTGTTGTACTTTTCATTCTTCAAAATTGTTAATGGAACAAAAAGAACATGAACGAAATCACCAAAAGTGCACATACAAAGACCTACATATAGTTTTACTCTGTAATCTACGAGTACAAACATATACCTTCAATGCGAGTCTTTGCAAGAAAGGAGATGCTTTCAGAAAAGAAGTTAAATGATGAAGAGCCAGACGGTACTCCGCAAAAAGTATTAATTCCAAATGCTTGAGATTTGCTAGTGTAGGAAACACATGTTCCCGATTGTAAACCTGAAAACCAAACAAGGAGCAATAATGAGCTACATATCCATGAAAGAAGAAAAGAAAACCAACACAATAGTAATTACATATACTAACCGATCCAGTGATATCCAGCATGAGACTCTCCAACTGAGAAAGATAACATGAAAGTTGGCTAGAGTAAAGCTTTATGGATGCAGGGTGCAGGGAAATATGGGAAATGGACACCTCCACAAGCAATGGTACATTACTGAGAAGTAGGTTCATCGCAACACCCCGATACATAAATGAAACAATGTTTGCCCCTGAAATCTCAATGCTTTTAAGGGCACAACAATATTTTATCACTAAATGCTTCAATGTAACCGCTGGATGAACAACTCTTATATTAACCAAACTTTTCGTTTCGGACACGGTTAATTGTTCAAGAACTGGACAGTTGGACAATAAGTATTCAAGAACTCCATCAGTCACATCAACACATTTGAAAAGAAGAACTTTAAGGTCGTGAAATCTAATTTTGTATCCACAAGGGCGTAGACTTGGAAGGTAAGAATGCAAGTTCCTCTTTTCGAGACCTAACAGTTTGTTGGGAAACGCATACATCTTTTTTGAACCAACGCTATTTTGTAAAGAAAACTTCAACACGAGTGTTTCAACTCCCTTTTCCATTGCAAACTGAATCCATTTGTCAATGGAACTTCTAAACCGACTATTTAGTTGGAAGCAAACCCTGAATTCTTTGATTTTTGGGCCTTTATGTTGTTCCACCACACGATTCACCCAATTGACATACATACCGCTTTCTAGGTATCTTTTTTTTTTTTTGAGGAGGACGAAGCGGTAGATATTTTTACCAGTATCATAGTTTTTAGCATCAAAGTTGAGAAACATAGTGGACATCCACACATACTGCCAACGTCTAGAAAGGATACTAGTAGCGGTTGCCTCCTTTAGCGACAAAAGAGACAATATACTGACAAGAATTTCATCTGGCATCTCACTAATTTTGTCAACCAAGTTGTACACACCTTTTTCTCCCTCATTCTTTCCCGAGTTCTTTTCTTCACAACATCTACGTCGCTTCCCTGAGTTCTTTCCGTCACAACATCTGTGTAGCTTTCTTGAGTTATCTGCTTCACAATGTCTGTGTCGCTTTCCTGAGTTATTTCCTTCACAACGTCTTAGTCGCTTTCCCAAGTTGCACTCATACTTCTAATAGAAGAATCAGCCCGAATAAAATAAAAATGAAAAGAGTAAAGAGGGGGGGAATTTTACTGGGTAATTATCTCTCTTTAATGTCATGATTCCATCACATTGTTATATTTAATTCACATTAAGAAATAATAAATAAAACAATGACAACCACAATAAAACCAACCATAATGCACCTACATATAAGAGAAAGAACAACGGAAGAATTTTTTTTCTACAAAGTTAGATATGGATAAATAAAAAAAGGATGCAACTTTTAAACTGTTTATATATCTGGATAACTGAAAAAAAGGGTTCCAATTATATACCAGTTTAATATCTGGGAAACGAAAAGGATCCAACTTTCAAACCAATTAGATATTCCTGATATAGAGAATGTGCAAGGATCGGATTAGTTTGGTTTTGCGCCTAAACCACAGCTCAACTGATTACATTACAACGGATTGGCTTGGTTTGGTTTTGACTAAAACCACAAGGGAAACCAAACCAAACAAAACCATTGTTGGTTGGTTTGATTTGGCAGGTTTGAGCCTTAACCAAATTTTTTTTTTCCCCACCTCCTGCCACATTTACAGATCCGCTACTGACTTTCAAAACATAAAAAATTCAATCAAACCCAACCTGCTTACAAGTGCTAAGCATTCTATCAACTTAAAACTTTCAAAACATCAATATTTCATCAAAAAATCCTAATTTCCAGCACATCAAACCTACAATAGATCATCTAAGTTCACTAATTTCCAACACATTAAAGATTCAGCAAGCATATCTAGCATATTCACAATTCACAATTCAGCAAACATGAAACAGAAAATTAATTATAGTGTGAGAGAGTATTAAAGCATGCAACAGCAGAAATAAAGACTCAATGCCAATGGGTTCCCACCACAGTGTTGGTGGCTTCCCCTTTCCCCCACGGCTCCCCAGTTCGAACCCCAGGGTCGAACTCCAATGTAACAACAAATAAAGACTTAATCTATAAGAGAGATCATGAAACAACAACAAAAAAATCATCAACAACAAAGATCACCAATTTTTATAAGGCTAAATGCTAACAGATACCCAAGATATCAGAACTCACCACCACTGGCATCGAGTCAGATTGATCCATAATCACCAAAAAGCAGCAAGCAGGCCAGTTAACAATCCGGGTCCTGTACCAGTTAAATCCACATATAAAGTTTAAAACAAATATGAGAAGAAAAATTAAAAATTAACTCCAGGTTTAAAAGATTGTTGAACATGCTTACCAAATCTCTGAAAGGAAATAGACTACGGCTTGGCTAGGGTTTTCTCTGGGCTCGAAAGTTAGGCGAGGGACTGAGAGTCAGGTGTCGCGGAAGGAAGGGAGAGCCTGAGATGCTCGACTGAGGAGGACGATTCCAATGGGTCGATCGAAAAAATAGACAGAGCCCACCCTCCCCACGGCTCTCTTTGCGCTGGAACTTTACCCGATTTGCCGTGGTAAGGCGCCAGGGGAGAGAAGAGAGAGTCGAATAAAAGAGTTAAAGTACAATTCTCAAACACAACAATAAAAGTTAAAACACACTTTGCAAGAGTTGGCATGCCACGTCACTTACTTGGATGTTGGCGGTTGTAACATGAAAGGACCATTTAAAATGCCACCACATGGTAAAAATAGTGTGCGTCACATATAGAGAGGATAAAAAAAAAAATTCTTGACCTACTTGTGAACTGTGGCTCTATCAGAAATTGTTCTTCTAAGGAATCTTCTAAGACCTATGCAGAGTCTGAATGATGCGCCCGCTAATGTTGGTCAATTAAGAAGCATCACTCATGATTTTAACTCTCAACCTTTTACTCTAAAAAAGGTAAGAAACCAAACAAAATTTGATTCTTAGATTTTAAGCTAATAACTTTAGCTAGCTCACCTATTGAAAAATTCTTGGTTCCACCCTTATTCATATGTGATTATGTTAGAAGAGTCGACGTATGTATTGTATATATTTTTATGGCAAAAGTTACTTTTGGTCCTTGTAGTTTGGCACTTCAACCACTTTTGACACTGGAATTTCAATATTGTCAATTTTACTATTGTAGTTTCGTATTTGTAGCAATTAAAAGACATGTTAGTATTCCTGTCAATTTCTTTAACGATGCAAGGGGCAATTTTGGACCCAAAACCCTTGAGCGTAAAAGCTTGTATGAAATTCTCCCCATTTCATATTACGTACGAAATTCAACCATTAATCCCAATTTTTAAAGAACCCTAAACCCAAATGACCAATTTCAAGCCCTAATATGAAATTAGGGGAGTTTCAGACGATCTTTTAAACTCAAGGATTTTGGGTTGACGAAATTACCCTTGCACCGTTAAAGAAATTGAAGGAATACTAACTTGTCCTTGAATTGCTACAAATATGAAACTACATGGTCAAAATTGATGGAATTGAAATTACAAGGTCAAAAATGGTTGAAGTGCCAAACTACAGGGACCAAAAGTGACTTTTAGCCTATTTTTATTATGTTACGCTTGGGTGTGAATTAACAACATTATGTGATTACGCCACTTCTGGAACTGAGCTTCATTTGTAACGCGGTGCAGATTGTCCACAAACCTCTTCTTGTAAACTTGGGAACCTCCCCACAAATACAAAGGCACCTGAGAGCTTGGAGACTTGCTACCGTCTTCAGAAGACATGGTCAACGGGCAATTACAAGAAGAAAAGAAAAATTTTACAAGTTAGAATACAAAAAAAAAATTGCAAGTTAAAACAAAAAATACAGCAGCAAAAAAAAACTTTGAAAAATCAATTTTGTGGGGACAATGCAACAGATAGTTCACCGAGTGACCTCTCATCAAATGATCGTTTTCTCTCCATATTCAGAAGGCTTGGTCTGTCTAATAACTTTGAAAAATCAATTTCTTCAATTTCTGCCACACTACATAAGGAATCAACATGCCTTATATTTCCATTCTGAGACATGTCTGAATTGGGTATTGACATTTCCACAGATTTCAGCACTTGACACTGACCCAATGGTTAGTATAGTGCTCAACACCCTGCAATTCAACCACCAGATTTGAACCATTCATCATCTGCAAAAAGGCAGTAATCATCTATTTCCACCTCTCCCAGGTGACCAATAACAGATAAGAACCCATTTACTTTACTACTCTATCCAATGAAACCAAATAGAAATATTCCAACCACCCAAATAAAGAACTGTAAATGAGGTCAATTTACAGAATGATAATTGACAATTAAGAAGTGGTTTAAAAATCAAGTTTGTTGTATACAGTTTCCCAATTACAATTAATAATACATATCATTATAACAATGCTCCAAAAGAATATAGGAAACCAAATATATTACTGTGTTTCCAATCCTTCAAAATTCAGCAGTGGGTTATCTCAATAATTTACCAAACAAAATGAAAGGTGGGTTTTCAATTTCTGAATAGGCAAATAAAAAGTGATATTCAATGGATTCAATTTGATTCTCATTTCCACTTGTTTCTTCAGCAACCAAACAGATATGAGACTAGCATGTAAGAAAATACTGGAATCTGTTCACCGCAAGAAGAGCAATTCCCGGAAAACAAATCCAAGAGCTGACGGAGAATGCTTCAAGATCCAATCAAGTTGAATTATTTGACAATCCAAACCCATCAAAACATGCATGCATTATGGAATGGACATTAATTAATTGGTTTTCAAGAACAGATAACTAACCTCAAAGGAGTCTCCAAAGGCCAAGCTTGAGATATAAAATCAATTGAAAGAAATAACTGTTGTGAAAAATGGACAAACACTTTCACTCACTCCCCTAATGATCTTGTTGTTGATGGACTTTGTGACACACACAATAATGGATGAATCACACACACACACTTGAGACAACAACCAAGCACAAAGTGACACAAGAATTTATAAAGGTTCAGCAATTGCCTACATTCTCTTGGTGATCCCCTTGAGAAATTCACTTCATGAAAGAATAAGTTACAACTTTGGTTTTACACAGAAAAACCCCCTTAGAACTCTATTCTCTCCCCAAGCCCTCTTTTCTCTCACACCCCTTGCTCAACACTTTGATGCACTTGTGAACACTCTCACAACCCTTGGTGTTTCCCTCCTTTGTGTCTAGACTCTCAAGACCCCAACTCAGCTCTAAACTTGAACTGATTGCTCTCTCTCACGTTCTCCCTTAGTGAGTTAACCTCCTTTGAACACAATAGCACCCAGCTACTTGACCACCTTGAGATTAACCACTCCTAACTTCAACTTGCTTTCTCATCTTATAATGTCTTGCTTTACATCCCATTACTTACACAGACCAATGGACATAAGATAAGGCATCATCTTGTCTTCCATGTTCCTTCCTTTAGTCTCCCACTTAGACTAAAGATCAGATCATGCAAGTAAACAAATCCCACTTCAGCCACCTTCCACTAAACCAGAAAATGGAGAGTGAATCCTTCAAAGCAAGACAACCAATTGGCAATGAGTGCTCTCCCAACTATCCAGCAGGTAGTCCACCTTCTTTTACCTTAGAAGTGACCCATTAAGCCTCTGAAATCTTGTGGAAAGCGATAGCCCCCGAAAAAGTAGTTGAAAACACGTAAGGAAAACATCGGCACAGCACGGGGCGACCGGTCACTGTTCGCACCACTTTGCAAAACCCAAGGGAGGTGTCGTATAGCAGTGTAGCTCGGAAGTCCGAGTGTCGTATCCACAGAGAGCGGTGTAAAGATAGCAGAGCTGAAAAAGAACAATTATGATTGAAAAGTAGATTTATGCAAGTTTTGATTTAGAGAAAATTTAAGTGATTAAAACACTAAGGCATTGGGGTTCCACTTTTAACATAAGCATGCAACTCTTATTAATTTGATCCACAAAACATTTTCCATTGTAGTTGTTCAAAATAATTAAAGCTCTTTTTAATTTCCTTTAGAAGTATTCTAAGCATAACTTGTACCATTGGCAACAAACTATCAAAAAATAATCTTCATCAAAATTCTATTAATCTTTAGTAATTCTCTTCTCTTTTAAAAGCATGA
This sequence comes from Prunus fruticosa, assembly GCA_018703695.1. Taxonomy (NCBI): domain Eukaryota; kingdom Viridiplantae; phylum Streptophyta; class Magnoliopsida; order Rosales; family Rosaceae; genus Prunus; species Prunus fruticosa. The sequence continues at coordinate 29,233,533 of CM031924.1, forward strand.
AAGTTTTTACTACACAATGGGAAAAACATGATTGAACCCATGAAATAGATTATCAAACATTCATCAATTAATTAAAAAGAAAACTACAAATTCCATTTGAACAAAAACTACAAATTCACATTAAAGCTTAAGTTTGGATCAAACTAATAAAAATTACACACTTATATTAAAAGCTTTCTCCCTAGCCTTAGCTAGGGAGTTAGTTCCCCATAATAAAATAAAACTAAAAACAGAAATTAAAACTTAGAAAGATGGAGGGAAGAGAGAAAGCTCAAGAGTTGTGGAGCTTGGTGTGGTTTGAAGGCTTGTAGAGCTTCCTATTTATAGCCTTAAATCTCAACAACTAGGGAAATATTAAAATATAAAATTCTCATCTCATTCAATGCACAACCGTAACCCTCATCTTAATATTTCTTCTTTTCTTCAATTGTTGCTCCACTTCTACTTGCTTTTGTTATTCAATCCTTTCTTTTGGTTAAGTGTTGCACCTCTTATCATCATCCTTCATTTCATTTGCTTAACTCACAATTTTAATAGTTCATGATTCCACATCTTCAAGCCACCATCTTGTTTGTTGCTTCATCCACTCCATGCATGAATTGAATATGTCTTCCACTTGCCATCAAACCAATTGCCAATTTGCTTCCTTTATTTATTTCATAGTGTTGATGACTCCATTCTCCAAGTTCTTCATCTTTTTGTTTCATTGGTTGTTGCATCCATTTGCCTACTAGCATCCAATGATCTTCTTCAACCTTAAGATGAAATCATCATCAATTATGTAATGGGTATGTAAGCAAGTGCAAAAGTGAAAAACAAACCTAATTAACTAAAATTGTAAGAAAATCAATTACTAACTAATATATTTAGGGATAATAAATGTGATAGTTTATGTGCTCATCAAATACCCCCAAACCTATAATTTGCTTGTCCTCGAGCAAACTAAAATTAAAAACTAAGCATAAATGAAAACTAACTAAGCCACTTTCGTAGGGATCTCGATTGCATTTAGCGCATGCAATAAGCCTTTAAACCCCTAGGTTGCCCTAGTGGACGAGTTGTAGTCTCGTGAGGGTTTACAGGGATGATACCCACAAACATCTGAAATTTTAAGTAACTCTCCTGCCAAATCATCATCAAGAATGTTAAAGCTCAAAAACTAAGATTCTCAATTCATGAACAAATTTAAAAGAGCGAACACAAATCCAAAACTTTAAGTTCTCCTAGTCTAAAGTCAAAGTCATTTATCACCATTAATAAACTTTTCATTTGCTTGCTTTGGTGTAAAGTGAACTAACACAGTTGAGAAGACAAAAATTCAATCATAATCACACCATCCTTGCTATCTTAGATTTTTATTTTATTTTTTATAATAAATATATACATGCTATTATGTGGACTGTGCAATGTTTAGCTCCCTTAAGCTTTCTAATTAACCCATGTAGCAAGTGTTAGGCCAATGACTCTCAAACACAAAGGCTTTAAGGCATTAGGTGTTGAAACACCCCGATGAGCTTAATAACTCGAGTTAAAAAGGCTACAAAGCTAAATAAGTCACACATGCATTTTTTTTTTTTTTTTAAGAACTTCACGGTTTGACGCGAACACTCACTACTGATTAGGCAAGAGGCCCGGTTACTAAGTGAAAGTTCTCTTTTTATTTTTATTTTTTTTTAATTTTTATTTTTTTTAAGACAACAAAGATAAATACAATCAATCTCAAACTCTATCTTCTCAAGCGCATTAGTGTGAGTGTGAATTTTTCAAAGCCTAGCTTATAAATCATTCATTAAGTAGATATAAATGAAAAAGACTAAAGACTGGATTAGTTATCGTATCGCTCAAGTGTTCTCAATTTTAAATTCATGCATGAATATCAAATCTCAATTTAATGCAAATATATTTCGATGACAACAAGCATATTTTTTTCTGGTGAGAAAATTTTAGAAACAAATTGTGATAACTAATTCCACTCCCCCCCAACTTGAATGAAACATTTTCCTCAATGTGTAAAACTTAGAAATAAGCAATGTTATAACAACAAATGAAGGGTATTAAAGTAAATAAAAAAAAAGAATTAAAATACAAAATAAATAGAAAATAAAATTACAAAACAAATAACAAACAAACAAAAGAAACAGGAACCCTTAATCACACAAGTATACAAGCAACTCATGGATGACCAGGTTAAGGGCCTCAGAAAAAGACAGCCAGGGGTTCGGGAAGGTTGGAGGGGTCACAATGGTCCCGCTTAAAACCCAAACTTCTTAGACACCGAAAGTGTCGCCTAAAGAACTCCTAGACACTGTATTGACAGAGACGCTCACTGGAGTTACCAAAAGTCAACTCATATTATTTTAATTATTAAAAAAAAACAACTTAAAATAATAACAAAATAAGTAAAGAGAAAGGATTGGAATGCTCCCCCTTGAAGCGATTAGGTCGAGCATGATACCAAGTAAAGATAGTCTGAAAATTCAATCCTCGATAAACAGGATTCTCCAAGTGAACCGTGTCATCCTGCAAAACAAAATTCTCCAAAAATGGTTTAAGATGTTGACCATTAACTTTAAAAACATTACCATTCTTTGGATCCTCAATCTCTACTGCAAAACAAAATCCTCAATCTCTGTTATTTTCTTTACACTGCTCTCTGTGGATACGACACTCGGACTTCCGAGCTACACTGCTATACGACATCTCCCTTGGGTTTTGCAAAGTGGTGCGAACAGAATGTTTCATGGAATGTCTTAGGGAATGTTTCATGGAATGTTTTAGGGTTATTACATGTATATATGTTTTGATGTGTAATAGAATGAAAGTAAGTTGAAATCAGAAAATATGCATAGCTTCCAAATTCTCTACACTCTCCATTATCTCTACTCAACCTTCAATATCTCTTCCTAATTTGACATGGTATCAGAGCAGCGATCTTGCTGACTCTAGTCTCGAATCGTTGCTGCAATCATGGGAGAAAACGATTTCTTTCCCACTGAAAGTAGCACCACCGATCCGGCTACTCCTTCTCAATCTACCTTCACAGAATTTGCTACTCAAATGGCTGAGTTGATGAAGACACAAGCATCAACATCAACTACGACTCCGACTCCGACAATTACCTACGAAACCTCCTCTGCACAAATTGGCATTAAATTGGATGGCTCCAACTATGCCTTATGGTCTCAAGTTATTGAGATGTATGTTGCTGGCAAAGACAAGCTGGGATATCTCACGGGTGAACTCCCAGCACCTTCTAGGGCAGACTCTACATTCAACCGATGGCGGACAGAAAATGCAATTGTGAAAGGGTGGCTAATCAACTCCATGGAGCCAAGGTTGATTGGCAACTTCATTAGATTCCCGACGGCCAAAGGAGTATGGGATGCAATAGCCACAACTTACTTTGATGGCCGACGGCCAAAGGACCAAACACAAATTGGTTCATATAATTGCTTCAAGGGTAATTAGATCTTATCCTTTCTCTTGAATTTTCATTTATGAAAAACATATCAATGTTCATGGCTTAAGATACTTGGAAGAAGTTTTGTTTTTGAATTTAAACAACCACCATAGACTTCCGCTGCGATTAATTTGATTAAATGCATGTTTAATATTCAAATGAACTTTGGAAAAATGTTTTGAATTTCCTACAGTACTATGTGGATGATTTCAGTATGGGAAAGGCACATAGTGTGAAGCACTCATCGACTTGGAAGGATCGACAACTTTGGCTATGGCACCGACGTTTGGGGCATCCGTCTTTTGGCTATATGAGACATCTATTTCCAAATTTGTTTTCAAATTCCTGTACCACTGATTTCCAATGTGATACTTGTATCTTGGCCAAGAGCCACAGAGCCTCTTATCCATTAAGTACAAATAAAAGTGTTGCTCCATTTGCTTTGATACATTCTGATGTTTGGGGTCCTTCACCTATCTCTACAACTTCTGGCTTCCGGTGGTTTATTACCTTTGTCGATGATTGTACCCGCATGACTTGGCTCTTCATGATGAAAAATAAAACTGATGTGTTCCCTATATTTCAGTCATTTCACAAGCAAATTGAAACTCAATTCTCTACCAAGATTTAAGTCCTTCGTTCTGACAATGGAGGTGAATATATCAACCATGATTTTCAGACCTACTTCCAAATGCATGGCATCATCCATGAGACCACTTGTCCTCAAACTCTTCAATAGAATGGTGTTGCGGAAAGAAAAAATCGACACCTCCTTGAAACAGCACGAGCTCTTTTGATTGGAGCTCATGTTCCTCGCCACCATTGGGATGATGCTATAGTCACTGCAGTCTACCTCATCAACCGAATGCCTTCCAAAGTTGTAGACTTCCGGACTCCATTACAAGCACTTGCCCAACATGGGCCCTTGCCCTCTGTTCAGATGCTTCCGCCCCGAGTCTTTGGTTGTGTGGCATTCGTACACCTCCATAAGAATCAACGTGGCAAGCTTGATCCATGTGCTATCAGATGTGTTTTTGTAGGCTATGCTGCCCATCATAAGGGATATCGATGCTATCACCCCTCCAGTCGTCGTACATATGTCACTTTGGATGTCACTTTTATGGAGTCGAAAATGTTTTTTCATGATCCGATGTCCAACTCTCCGCCTCACAGAGACATACAAAGAGAACCACTGGGCAAGGAGGCCCTGGAAATTCAAGAACTTGAAGATTGGAGCAAAACGGATCCCAAAAGTCCAGAAGAAAATGTAACCTGCCCAAAAGTGACCAGTCGCATAGAAGTCCTGAAGGTGAAATCGATTCTGCCCAAAAGCGACCAGTCGCCAGGAGCCCAGCGACCGGTCGCATCAATGAACTGAAGCTGAAATTCATCTCTGTCCGAATTCGACCGGTCGCCAGGAGCCCAGCGCGGTCGCATCAAAGCACTGAAGCTGAAATTCGAATCTGTCCAAAACGACCGGTCGCCCGGAGTCCAGCGACCGTCGCTTCAAGCACTGAAGCTGAGGATCGAATCTGTTTCAAACGACCGGTCGCAGGAGACCAGCGACCGGTCGCTCCAGCAGAGAGCACAATATTTTTTCATACTTCACCGACGATGATGATGAAGACCCCGCTCACATCTTAGGACCAGCTCGATCAATCTCCTAAGAATACTCCTGAGGTACGTGATTCTACTACATCTACTGTTTTAGTTGATGAAACTGTTAGATATCAATTATCCAATGGGCAGAACCGTGGAAAACCACCAATTCGGTATTCACCGGATAATGGCAAAGCATCGAAGTATCCAATTGCACACTATGTTTCTGCGGAAAAATTATCTGCACCCCTCCAAGGCTTTGTACACCAGTTATCTGCAATTCATATTCCAACCAAAGTGAGTGAGGCATTGAAGGATCCAAAATGGGTTCACGCAATGAAGGAAGAGATGCATGCTCTGGAGAAAAATCACACATGGACATTGGAGAATTTACCTCGAGGAAAAAGGACTGTCGGATGCAGATGGGTTTACACCTTGAAATACAATGTTGATGGGTCAATTGAACGTTACAAAGCACGACTTGTGGCAAAGGGATACACGCAAACATATGGTATTGACTATGAAGAAACCTTTGCCCCGGTTGCCAAACTTAACACTATTCGAGTGCTATTGTCCCTTGCAGCAAATCTTGATTGGCCTCTCCACCAATTTGATGTGAAGAATGCATTTCTCCATGGAGAACTCACAGAAGAAGTCTATATGGATATCCCACCAGGATATGTTACATCTACTCCTGCTAATGTGGTGTGCAGATTACGAAAGGCATTATATGGATTGAAGCAGTCTCCCCGGGCATGGTTTGGGCGTTTTACCTTGGCAATGAAGAATTATGGTTTTAAGCAGAGTAATTCTGACCATAATCTGTTCTTAAAACACAAGGGAGGAAAGGTAACAACTCTTATCATTTATGTGGATGATATGATTATTACCTGGGAATGATAAGCAGGAAATTTCTCAACTCCAACAATGTTTAGCAAAGGAGTTTGAAATGAAAAATCTTGGTGGACTCAAGTACTTCTTGGGCATTGAAGTTGCTCCATCAAAGCAAGGCATTTTTCTCTCACAAAGGAAGTATGTTCTAGATTTATTGGCAGAAACGGGAATGTTAGATTGCAAACCTGGGACACTCCAATCGTTCAGAATCACCGCCTTGGGGAATATCCCAATCAAGTACCCACTAACAAGGAAAGATATCAGAGATTGGTGGGACGACTGATCTACCTATCCCATACCCGACCCGACATTGCGTATGCTGTAAGTGTTGCTAGTCAGTTATGCATTGTCCAAGTGAAGATCATATGGATGCGGTTCTTAGAATTCTTAAATATTTGAAGTCCGCACCGGGTAAAGGACTTATGTTCTCTAAAAATGGTCATCTGAATATCAGTGGCTATAGATATGCAGGTGGGCAGGGAATGTCACTGATAGACGATCAATATCAGGGTACTTCACATTTATTGGTGATAACTTGGTTACTTGGAGAAGCAAGAAACAGAATGTTGTTGCTTTGTCTAGTGCATAACTTGGTTACTTTGCAAACTCCTTTGGTTAAAGAAATTGCTTACAGAGATTGGATATGCACCTACATTAGGAATGCATCTACAGTGTGATAACAAGGCTTCAATATCTATTGCACACAATCCAGTCCAATATGATCGTACTAAACATGTTGAAGTGGATCGACACTTCATTAAAGAAAAACTTGACAATAAAGAAATTTAGCTTCCGTTTGTCAAGTCCGAAGACCAGCTGGCCGATATTTTGACAAAAGCGGTTTCTAGCAGAGTATTCCACAACTCACTGATCAAGTTGGGCATTGGTGATATCTATGCACCAACTTGAGGGGGAGTGTTAGCAATATTGGCATCTTGTGTGATTGTCACCTTGTGAAACACAAAGACATGAAACACAAGACAACCCTTGTCTCATGGCACTTGTCTCATTCCTTGTTTTAGGGAATACTTTTCTTGAGCAATGTAATCCTTGTCTTAGGGAATGTTTCATGGAATGTCTTAGGGAATGTTTCATGGAATGTTTTAGGGTTATTACATGTATATATGTTTTGATGTGTAATAGAATGAAAGTAAGTTGAAATCAGAAAATATGCATAGCTTCCAAATTCTCTACACTCTCCATTATCTCTACTCAACCTTCAATATCTCTTCCTAATTTGACAACTTACTTTTCTCCATTACCACCCCTCTTGTTCCAAAAGTTCAAGATCTTCTTCCTCTCCTTTTTCTGATCCAATTACATACACTTTGCAATTGCTGTGTAGCCAGTGAGAGAGAAATAAGGCGCCGAAGCAGGGAACTGATCAGAATTGCTGCTTTTCGTGCTACCAAAACTGCCATGGAGTATGAATTTGAACCTCCACATACAACTCTGCTACTAGACAGATATTTGAAGAAAGAATGACACCAAACCAAATCCACCTTGTGGTCTTGCATTTGGAACAAGGACACCAAAATGGATTTGGGGAGGACAAGCTTCCGAAGGGCCTGCGCATTCGCGCTGTCAAATATCAAAAACATAAATAGAACAAGAAGCCTCGAACTCTTTGGGACAATGCAGCACAACGGAAGACCACAGACATAGCAATAAGATGTGCATATAATCATTAATATGAGAAGGCTTAGGCAGCTTCAACCACTGACTGATAATACGAAGGCTTAGGCAGCTTCAACCCTAATCATATTTCAATAACTTTCTTCTTCACTCAAAAGGAGAAAATCGCACACTTTCTCCTAGACCCATTATGTCATTTGCACCATATAGGCCAAGAGAAAGTAACAAGGTTGCCCCTGCCTTGCGCAACATGTTCTTTGTCTATTTTCATTGATTGCTCCATTTGGATATTCTCATTAACCACACATGAAAAAAAATAATAAGGGTTGCCCACTTGCACACAACAAGAACGGATTCAATTATTTGAACCCATCGTGGGATTCATATCTCACGAAAGCCGTATCTATTATGTGCTAGTTAGCAACTTATTGGGAAATGCGGCCTATCCACCGATATAACCTGTTATCGAACCCCTTTTCTATTCGATGTGGGATTCTTGTCCATGACACATAGGTAGGAACTATAATTATGTACATGAAAGGATCTGAGCTACTAATTCAAAGCATAATTAGACGTCATTAATGATGGTGGATGAGTCAAACAATATGGTAGAATATTTTCAGATATATTTCATTCTCCGAAAGGAGGTATTTATAATACAGGTTACAAACCCTAGTAGGGTTTAATTAGGAAATAAGTGGAATCCTAATTACATAATATCTACACAAAAGGTAAAATAAATAAAACCCAAATAGAATAGGACTAGGACTCGCCAACACTCCCCCTCAAGTTGGAGCAAAGACGTCACGCATGCCCAACTTGTCAAGCGAGTTGAGAAAGATACTTGTAGAAACAGCTTTCGTAAGAACATCAGCTAACTGATACTCTAAACGGATGAAGGGGAAGGACACAATCTGCGCATCCAACTTTTCCTTAATGAAATTTCGATCAACCTCCACATGCTTTGTACGGTCATGTTGTAGAGGATTATGAGCAATTGCAATCGCAGCCGTATTGTCACAATATAACTCCATGGGTTTATTAGGCCCAAAACCAAGGTCTTTCAACAATCTTCTCAACCATAGTAACTCAGATACACCATAGGCCATTCCCCGATACTCAGCCTCAGCACTAGATCTAGACACCACCTTTTGTTTCTTGCTCCTCCACGTAACAAGATTGCCACCCACAAACATAAAATACCCAGATGTCGAACGCCTATCTGTGGCTGAACCTGCCCAATCAGCATCTGTATACCCTTCTACATTTGTATGGCCATACTTGGAGAAAATTAACCCCTTGCCAGGAGTTACTTTCAGATACCTTAAAATACGAGTCACAGCCCCCATATGATCTACACTAGGAGAGTGCATAAATTGACTCACTATATTTACAGCATACGCAATATCTGGACGAGTATGAGCCAAATATATCAACTTCCCCACAAGTCGTTGATAACGTTCTTTATCAGTTGGAACTTGATCGGGATATATCCCCAACTTATGATTCTGCTCACTAGGGGTATCAATCGGTTTACAATCCAACATTCCAGTTTCTGCAAGTAAATCCAAAACATACTTTCTTTGGGATAGAAAAATACCATGTTTAGATCTGGCAACTTCAATCCCAAGAAAATACTTTAAATCACCCAATGATTTCATCTTCGAACTCAGAAGCCAGATACTTCTGAAGACTCTGGATCTCTACATGATCATCTCCAGTCACAATCATATCATCAACATAAATAATTAAAGCCGTCAATTTACCTTTATGACGCTTCAGAAACAAAGTATGATCAGAGTTACTTTGCACATATCCAAACTTCTTCATAGATGCAACAAATCTTCCAAACCACGCTCTTGGAGACTGCTTTAATCCATACAAGGATTTCCGTAGCTTGCACACCTCACCCTCCTTAGAAGTCACAGGGATACCTGCGGAGGATCCATATATATTTCTTCCTTGAGATCACCATGGAGGAATGCATTTTTGACATCAAATTGTAGCAGCGGCCAGTCTACGGTTAGCAGCTAAGGATAAGAGTACGCGTACAGTGTTGAGCTTAGCTACCGGAGCAAAAGTCTCTGTGTAATCCACTCCATATGTCTGAGTATACCATTTTGCTACCAATCTTGCCTTGTAACGGTCAATGGAACCATTAGCCTTGTGCTTCAAAGTAAACACCCATCTGCACCCAACTGCCTTTTTTCCTTTTGGTAAAGGAACTAACTCCCAAGTAGCATTCTTGTTCAAGGCTTCCATCTCAACATGCATTGCATCTACCCAGTTTTGATCAGATAGAGCATCCTGCAACTTAGTTGGCACACATACACTAGATAATTGACACAAATATGATGCATATGACTTAGATAAGCGATGAGTTGACATATAATGGTTAATGGGATATTTAGACTTGGCATGTATATCAGGAGAATATTGTACTTTAGGTTTCCCACGGGTAGTACGTGGGGGCAAAGAATAGGTAGGCATATCACTAGAACGTACCTCATTATCACAACTTGATTGAGGCAATGGCAGGGGCAGAGGGGGGTATATTATCAATTTCATCTGGACGAGAGTCGCCAATATCACTGTTATGTCCTTCTGAGAGAGGCTCGAAAAAACCACAATTTTGGTCTGCGACCGGTCGTGGCTTTCCTCGTGACCGGTCGCTTCGCTCGTATCGTTCCTGTAGTCGCTCGTCGACGCGAGCGACCGGTCGCTTCCTATTTGCGACCGGTCGTTTCCAAGCAGATTCATTAGCGACCGGTCGCCCACTTCTACATGACCGGTCGTATCAGAGAGGTTCGTCGCGACCGGTCACGTCCTCACTGTGACCGGTCGCTTCGCTCGTATCGTTCCTGTAGTCCCAGCTCGACGGAGCGACCGGTCGCGACCTATGAGCGACCGGTCGTTTTCATCCTGTTCTGGAAAAATTTCCTTATTTTCCACTCCGAAACTCTTCATTTCACTCCCTCTCCCCCCTGAGTTGAAGAGGAGGGAGACACATAATAGGGTACTTCTTCATGAAATGTGACATCTAAAGTGACATGTACCTTCTGAGTAGGCGGGTGATAACACTTATAACCTTTCTGAGTCGTAGAATAACCAATGAAGACACAGCGGAGAGCACAAGGATCAAGTTTACTCCTTTGATGAGAGTAAACATGAACATACGAAACACACCCAAATACCTTCGGAGGTAACTTAGAGACCGAAACCGGAGGAGTAAGAGCACATAGCACATCAAGTGGAGTCTTGAAATCAAGAACCCGACTAGGAGTACGATTAATCAGTAGGCGGCAGTTAAGACACCATGTCCCCAAAGGTGATGGGGAACGGACATATCCAACATCAGAGAGCGAGCAACCTCAAGTAACTGGCGATTCTTCCTTTCAGACACACCATTCTGTTGAGGTGTAAAAGGAGTGGTAGTTTGGTGAATGATACCTTGATCACGAAAGAATTGGGCCAAGGTATGATTCACATATTCACCGCCATTATCAGTGCGAAATACTTTAACACGAGCATGGAACTGAGTAGACACCATGGCACAAAAGTCAGGAAGAATAGAGACAACATCATGTTTAGTCTTCATCAAATACACCCATGTTAAACGAGTGCAGTCATCAATAAAAGTCACAAACCAACGGAAACCATGAGAAGTCACACGAGCAGGACCCAGACATTAGAATGTACTAACTCAAAAGGCAAAGCAGCTTTATTATTACTTAAGGGAAAAACAGTACGGTGGCTCTTGGCCATTACACAAGTCTCACATTTGAAACTAGACTCATCACGTGAACTAAATAATGAAGGAAACAAATGTCTAAGGTAACCAAACGACGGATGTCCTAAGCGACGATGCCATAACCAAAGTTGGTGCTTGTCCTTGACACTGCCACTCAGAGCTTTATTAGCGACACAATCACGAACTGCTGCAGCCGGCAACTGTAAGTAATATAACCCCCCTATCCGTTTACCATGCCCAATCTTCTCGTGAGTCCTAAGATCCTGGAAAAAACAATGGGTAGAATAGAAGGTAGCAGAAGCGTTAAGTGTATCAAGTAAACGCCCAACAGATAACAAATTGCAATAAATATTGGGAACCAAGAGTGCATGAGACAGGGGTAAAGAAGGAGTAAGATGGATGGTACCTTCACCGGTAACTGGGGAAGGTAAACCATTAGCACTAGTAATATATGGGTCACGAGGGTTATGCAACAACTCATCAAACATTTTATCATTATAAGTCATATGATCAAAAGCACCAGTGTCAATTATCCAAGTAGTAGAACCCATACCTGGCATAGTATCAGAAGCACACAGATTTGCAGATGGAGTTGGAGGACGGGCCTCATCAGGAGTCACAGTGTAAGTGGCCTTGGGACCATACATACGAGCTTTGTAGTCAGCAAACCAATTCAGGGTAACCATGCTCCTTAAAACACTTTTCAGAGTAATGATCCCCATTACAATGGCGGCACTTAGGCGGACCTTCAAGAGAGGTGGAGGCAGAAGGACGAAACCCGCAGAAGATCCAAACTTTTTTTGCGGGCGACCGGTCGGTGACGTGCTGGATCCACCTTAAGAGCCAGCGATCCTCCTCCAAGCATAGCGGACTGACGGGTATCTTCCTCCATGACCATGGCATAGGCTTCGAGAGGGGTGGAACAGGACTAAGAGCAAGAATACGGCTACGAACACCATCATACGGTGGATCTAGCCCACCAAGAAAATCATAAACTCGATCGGCTTCAATTTCTTTCAGACGACGAGCCCCATCAGGAGAACAAGTAAACTCATGCGGACGCAGACAATCAATCTCTTGCCAGATAGCATGAAGTTTTTCATAGAACACTTTCACAGATTCACCATTCTGACCTATAAGTATGGATTGCCGTCGGAGTTGAAACAAACGAGAACTATTCTGAGTCACAATATAGGTCTTCCGAGCAGCCTCCTATATATCAAAAGCAGTATCACCATGTTCGAACAAGGCACGAACTGGTTTAGTCATGGAATTTAGAAGCCATGACTGCACCAGACAATTATCTTCTTCCCATTCGGTATAGTCAGCGGAGTCTTGAGACGGAGAGGCTTCTTCCCATTGATCCAACTTGCCATACGACGACTAGTAATCGTAATACGCGCACCACGAGACCAAGAGGCATAATTGGAGCCATCCAATTTGTCAGATGTAATCAGGGTAGAGTAATCACGCGAGGGACGTGCCTCCTTCGGTGTAGATGCACTAGTACCAGTCACAACTATGGAATCATCACCCATGATAGATAGCAGCGGAAACAAACACAACACAAAGCAGATACGATAAACACAGGACAGGCACGGGCACAAGAACCCTAAAAAGAAATTAGGGCACAGAGTAGAACACGGCACAAGAACCCTAAAAAGAAATTAGGGCACAGAGTAGAACACGGATGGGCACAACACACACAGGTCACCAGAAACCTGGCTCTGATACCAAGTCAAACAATATGGTAGAATATTTTCAGATATATTTCATTCTCCGAAAGGAGGTATTTATAATACAGGTTACAAACCCTAGTAGGGTTTAATTAGGAAATAAGTGGAATCCTAATTACATAATATCTACACAAAAGGTAAAATAAATAAAACCCAAATAGAATAGGACTAGGACTCGCCAACATGATGCATATACTTACTACATATTTAGTACACATATGCATGTGCAATGTTTAAGCTAATTAACATTCAAAAAAACAGAGACAGCAACTCTCAAGCCCTCCTTGCAGCTATGAAGCAAGAGACTGCAGCCATGATAATGGTGATTGCAACAAAGCTTACATCGTCAAAAATGGCGGCGAAACGCATCTCTTGGAGATCCCAAATCGTTGAAGCACAGAGACTCAGCCCCTCATAAATCATAAACAAAACAGCCATCCCCTTCTAATGATATATATCACCACCACAAACACACATGCACTAGCATTACACAGAATCTGGCTTGGTGGGTTCTCCTCTCCACCTTTTCTCTGAAGTTGAAATAGTAGTGAAAAAAAAACCTACACTGAGCTTCTTAAAGCCAGCCTAGTGTGTGACAAAGTTATAAAGTAAGTGATTTGGAGTTTTTCTCTAAAGAACACAAGTTTCAGCTGCTTCTAGGATGCTTCCTGATGGGCCCTATCAATCACACTTGTCTTCAAGCAAACCAATGCTATATAATATGCATGCAATATACATATTAGTGTAAGAACAACCAGAGCAATAAGTGTTGCCGTGTTGGTGTAGCCGTCGGTGCCAGCCAAATAGGCTATATGATCTGGTTAGACTATAATTGAATTGGGCCCTCTATTGTATTGTTCAGCTCTTCAAAGGAAGCTTCTCAAATGAAATTTTTTATTTTTTATTTAGCAACTTTTGGGTTTTTTCAAGTACTTGCTAAACTATCCACTCCAACACAAAGATGTCAAATAACCTATTGTAGACGTGTTATAATATAAATTAATATTTATTGATACTATTTCTTAAAAAAGAGAAAATAAACTCTGTTATCTATCAATATAACATGTGTATAAGATGTACTATGTGACCGTAGTGTTCTAACTCTTAATTCAAAATGCTCTAAAAATTTAATATACAAATTAATAAAAGCAAAAACCAAAAAGAAAGAAAGAAAGAAAGAAAAACCTTCTGATTAGCTCAATCTATATCGACTTGTCAGTTCTTAAAGGTTGATAAAGCTGGTCTAGCATGCAACTAAAGCCTAATCTTGTTTTTTACGGTATTATATGATTACAAAATTAATGTGCTCTATATTCAATTATTACATCATTCTTCATTTTTAATAAAACTTCTTACATTCTTCAAATAGAAACACTTCTAGAAAAAGTACTTCAGATTATAAGTACTTCCTACAAAAGTAGTTCCGAACGCGCCTTAGAATATGCAATTTTATGGAAATTGGATTAATAAAAATTCATTGCACGATTGCGCCTTGAAGCCTCAAATAAGAAACCAATATCATCTGTAGCCAAGATTCAACTTTTACGTGTGAGATTTGGGCACTGACAATGGATAAGTCGTTGAAGAATACACACAGTCCCACATTAGATATTTAACAAAATAGAAAGTCCTATATAATAAAGGGAGCTTTAGTTTTAAACCATAATATAGTTTACTAATTTAGTAGAAAGAAATACAATTTAGTTTAATTAGCAAAAGGCCAAAAACCAAAATGTAACAAAAAAATACCATTACAAAATATGAAAATTACAACATATGCCATTTTCAGGATTTAGTTTTAAACCAAAGCTGAAAAACGACTTCAAACCAAAACTGAACCAAAACGACATCAACCGAAATCAAAATTGAATCACAACCCATTCGCGACCTTTCAACTTCACCTCCAGAAACCTCTTCAACTTCACCTCCAAACCACCAACGATCATCGAAGACCACCAACGATTCGAAGCCACTAACGATCATCCAATACCACCAACCCATTCGCGCGACCATCATCGAAGACCACCAACGGTCGAAGCCGATTCTTCATCTCAGTTTCTGGTTTTGGTTTTCTACATCTAGATTTCTCAGTTTTCTGCATCTCATTTTGGTTTTGGTTTTCTGCATCTTAGCTTCTGCAGTTTTCTGCATCTCATTTTGGTTTTCTGCATCTAGTTTCAGGTTTTGGTTATCTGCATCTCAATTTCTGGTTTTGGTAGAAAGAAATACAATTTAGTTTTCTGCATCTCAGCTTCTGGTTTTGGTTTCGTTTTCGTTTTCGTTTTCTGCATCGCAGTTTCTGGTTTTGGGTTACGTTTTCGTTTTGTGTTTTGAATTGCTCATTTTATATGTCTACTATGTTTGATTAAAAGCCTTTTGGATTGCTCTTTTTAAAATAGGGTTTTCTGCATAGCATTAATGGAAACTGCAATGCAGTTTCCGTTAATGCAATGAAGTTTGTAGTTCATTAAAATGCATTTACACAAACTAAATCGCATTAGTGGCCTATATTTTGTGTTTCGGATTGCTCATTTTATATGTCTATTATGTTTGATTAAAAGCCTTTTGGATTGCTCTTTTTAAAATAGGGTTTTCTGCATAGCATTAATGGAAACTCCAATGCAGTTTTCTTTCCTTTCTCTTGGGTAGTTCTACTCTTCTCTTGCCCACCCAATTCCTCATCTGGGTAGCCTTTACTCTTCAAATTGGTGAGGTTGAAGGGTAAGGAAAGAACAAAAATCAAATTGTAATTAAATGAAAACTGCAATGCAGTTTCCAGTTTCCAGTTTCCAAAAGTCCAATTTTGAGTTCCCTTGCTCTTGGGTAGTTCTACTCTTCTCTTGCCCACCCAATTCCTCATATGGGTAGCCTATACTCTTCAAATTGGTGAGGTTGAAGGCCAGGGAAAGAGCAAAAATCCAATTATAATTACCAAAACTACAATGTAGAACCTATATAAAATTTCACCTCCTGAAAAATAAAGAAATATAATGCTGCAAGCAGAAAAACAAAAGATAGACACATGGAGAAAAATAAATAAATTTAACTATAAGATCATACCCCCATACCAAATATTACGGACAAATACAATCAATCATACCCAAATCGAATATAAATCCAAATATTATGTACAAAAATCTTGTAGGATCATCTTCCACCAAATTTTTTTTTGTTCTTATTGTCAAGCATCGTTCTCTTAATCAATATCAATGCATAGTTGATGGACCTGTCTTTCTCAATATGCAAATTGACAAATAATGACAAATTTCAAAATATTGGATTATGATAGTGAAGATTGATGAAGACAAGATGAGAAACAGAGAAAATGGGTTCTTCATCTTACAAATTGGTAAATTCTGTCCAAGAATGAAACCAAGAGTTGAGAATCTCAAAATTTTCCAGTAAATTCTAATATACATTCTATAATTGCAACGAAGATAATGTTAGAAATGTGCCCTAAGAGCCAATACATTTGATGTGATCTCCTTAGAATACATTTCATATATGATATATAAAGGGCAAACTTAATTTGTTATCTTTTACATCGTGTAAAGAAACAAATGTCCAGGGTATGCTAAATAAGAGATAAAGCAATCTAAAGAAGATTAGATTCATGAGACCTTTAATCTCTAACTGTAGTATCCCAAAATGTTCCTAATCATAGGTTATCAAATGGGCATTGATAAACCGTCAAGATTAGCGCATATTATGTATGCTCAACTGGGAGGATGGTTAGTCTCAAACCATTTGTGTAGTTGACACTAATACAAGTATGTGGGTGCTCATTAGTGAATGAGTACACTGAATGCGATCAACCGTAGTTCTCATATGGAGTATTTATCTACATGTCAAATAAGAACTCATAGTTGCAATAATGCAAATTAGTCCTTAGACCTGAGACATCATGGTTGTCCTGTGATGCTTTATTGATCTTTGATAGCTCTTAAAGGCAAGCCGTAAAAGATTTGTCTTAAGTGTTGTTGGGATCTCTTAATTCATCATAGGGGCATATGAATGTACAATAAGGAATCTCTACTTTTGATAAAGAAGGAGAATGTTTCAAGATGTGATTCAGTAAATCTTTGGCCAAAGTATTTTGAGCTTGATTTAGAAAGTTGTTCTTAATCATGTTCTTTTGAATCACATGAGGTTGTAAATCATATTAGGGGTTTGACATAAACAATCTGTACCCTAATAATATGATTTGAAACATTGTATAAGAGAATGACCGTATTGCATTGCAATTCCAACTGAATAGGTTCTTCATCTATTCTAGTTAGCTTGGGTAGCCTTGATATATTGCTAGATGTCACTCTTGGCTTGTGGAAGTCCTAGGATTGATTGTGATCAATCCAAATAAAGGAAGAATTAAAAAGAGGGTTTTAATTCCAGTTGGTTAGAAAGACTAATATTTTCCCACTGCCTTGCTAATTAGAACCTAATGGATCGCACACCTTAAATGGTTAACTTTGAGTAATACAAATGAGAATGAGGAAATCAATTTGATTGATTTGATGTGGATGATTTACTACGTGTAAAACCGTATTTGGGCTAAGTAATAGTTAACGGAAAACCCAAATAGTTGGGTATCAAGCCCAAGGGCTTAAGACAACTAAATATTATGGTTTAAGTGTCATAAGGCCCAATTTTGGAAGCCTAATGGGGTTTGGTCGAAAATGCTTAAGTGAATGTGTATGAGAATTGTTTCAATAAGCTCATTAACACACAAACACAATCCAACATCAACCAAATGGGTTTGGGAGATCAAAGAGAGATAAAAGAGAGTTTTCAAGAGTGAAATACTTTCATCTTTCAAAGTGGTTTAGATTGAAACCAATCTTGAGAATCTTGCACTAGCATCCAAGTATTCTCAAGATACTTATTCTCATTTCAAGGTTCCATTGGTGTGAAGACTTAGAGGCCATATACTTTCGTGGTTCACATGGAGGAGAAAGATCAAGGAGCAAAGATCAAAGATCAAAGAGGAGATCAACAAAGAGGAAATCATCAAGAGAAGACCAAACACAAATTGGTTCATATAATTGCTTCAAGGGTAATTAGATCTTATCCTTTCTCTTGAATTTTCATTTATGAAAAATATATCAATGTTCATGGCTTAAGATACTTGGAAGAAGTTTTGTTTTTGAATTTAAACAACCACCTTAGACTTCCGCTGCGATTAATTTGATTAAATGCATGTTTAATATTCAAATGAACTTTGGAAAAATGTTTTGAAAATCCTACAGATAAAAGCTATTTTCTGTATAATTACATCCTGTCAAATAACTGGTTGTCGACAATTACTTGATGGATGTCCTCCTCAAGTACCTCATAAAAACACTTCGATCTTGAACTCAGCAAGATAGCGATCGTAATCGCTCTTCATCTTGAGCTAGAAGACCTTGGAGTTATCGGTGAAGGCCGAAGGGATGAGCAGCTTGAGAATTCCATCGCAGCCGCAAGTGAAGGCTGTGGTCGTCGTTGCCTACGCAGAGAGAGAGAGAGAGAGAGAGATCTAATTTGATAAAAAAAAAGGGAGACGAATCTGAGCCCTAAACCCTAATGAAAATGGTATAATTGTCTTTTCAGTGATTAATATAAGGTGGGCCAACGAATCTGAGCCTCCTCTTTGGCCTAATCCAAAATAACAATTCTTTTATAGGTATTAAAACCCAAACTAAAATACCCAATGTCTCAAATACTAATTAATAAAGTTAATTATATCTAATACCTAATTTTCCTTACTATAAATATCCCACCAAACCAATACCAATATATATATATATATCGAAAGATCTTCGCAGACACACACTAGCCTTAGGTATACATGCTTTCATTTTATTTGAAGTCACACATAAATGCATGAGGTAGGCATGCACTACTTAACCATGCCAAGTAGCTTGCACGTGGTGATCAATCCACACACATACAACAATTAGGTCAACGTCACACAAGGTTTTACGACGCCAATTTTCTGATTAATCTTAGAAATGTCAAAAGTTTGGCTGAGTTTTTGCAATTTTGTTTTGATTGCACACAATCACAAGATGCCAGGGTTCCTCATGTGACTTTGTGAGTGTGCATTTCTCTCTCTCTCTCTCTCTCGGTCGAAAAGTGTGTTTTTCTCTTCGTCGTTGGTAAAGTGCCCACTTTTTGACTTGAGGCCAAAAGGAGGAACAGGATCACCGTTTAAGCATTCACCAGCCACTTTGGATCTACTGCTCAAAGACAAAGACTGAAAGACATCTTCTCTGCATTTGCCATTGCATTATTTTCAATTGCTGCACAGCCCAAGACCCAGACCCAGTTGGCATGTTCTTGTTGTTTTATAGGGTCCAAGTCCCAAGGCATTCACATTTCATTCGCACACATTAACACATTCACATTTCATGCCATGCAATCATGTTCTCAAACATCACTCCCAGAAGAAACCATATCATGCTTCTTATAGTAACATCTCGTGACATGTTTAAATATAATAAATTTTATTAATCGGGAGAAAAATTCTAACTTTGGTAAATAAGACACATTTGATTAAAAATCATCTTGATATGCAACTGATTTATACGTTTATGGTATACGCATTGGTAACACTACTTCGGCATGTAACGCAACCAAGTTGTCCATCACAGTCAATCAAAATCATCCACGTTGCACCAAAGTGTCAACATCTTCCGTACATCACAGAGCCTCATATGCTAAGCTGAAGAGGTCTCATCTCATGTATATGATGATGTAGCAGTGATGTTTAGGCATTCCAACCCCAAACCCATCTGCCAGTCATCTCTACCGTTTCAAAGGAAGCCATTACCGGCTTGCTTGGTTGAGTCCTGAGTGGCCCACCACCGCCTCATAGTACCCAACAAAGATTTTATAAGAATACACTCTCAGTAGTGAGCTTGGTTCTTGTTGGAAATTTGGCTCACATTAAGGTTGCAAGTGAAGGAGGCAACGACCGGTCGCAAGGTTTGGGCGACCGGTCGTTTTTGGAGAGAGTCGAAGTCTGGAACGAAGTCGACGATCGACCGGTCGCCAGACATTTGTGACCGGTCACCCTGGCACATATTCGAAGTCTGAAGCATTCGCAGGCAGCGACCGGTCGCAAGGTATCCTGAACCGGTCGCTAGGTATCCAAATGGTCGCGACGACCGGTCGCAAGGTATCAGCGTACTGAAGAGCACATAAACTATCACATTTATTATCCCTAAATATATTTGTTAGTAATTGATTTTCTTACAATTTTAGTTAATTAGGTTTGTTTTTCACTTTTGCACTTGCTTACATACCCATTACATAATTGATGATGATTTCATCTTAAGGTTGAAGAAGATCATTGGATGCTAGTAGGCAAATGGATGCAACAACCAATGAAACAAAAAGATGAAGAACTTGGAGAATGGAGTCATCAACACTATGAAATAAATAAAGGAAGCAAATTGGCAATTGGTTTGATGGCAAGTGGAAGACATATTCAATTCATGCATGGAGTGGATGAAGCAACAAACAAGATGGTGGCTTGAAGATGTGGAATCATGAACTATTAAAATTGTGAGTTAAGCAAATGAAATGAAGGATGATGATAAGAGGTGCAACACTTAACCAAAAGAAAGAATTGAATAACAAAAGCAAGTAGAAGTGGAGCAACAATTGAAGAAAAGAAGAAATATTAAGATGAGGGTTACGGTTGTGCATTGAATGAGATGAGAATTTTAGATTTTAATATTTCCCTAGTTGTTGAGATTTAAGGCTATAAATAGGAAGCTCTACAAGCCTTCAAACCACACCAAGCTCCACAACTCTTGAGCTTTCTCTCTTCCCTCCATCTTTCTAAGTTTTAATTTCTGTTTTTAGTTTTATTTTATTATGGGGAACTAACTCCCTAGCTAAGGCTAGGGAGAAAGCTTTTAATATAAGTGTGTAATTTTTATTAGTTTGATCCAAACTTAAGCTTTAATGTGAATTTGTAGTTTTTGTTCAAATGGAATTTGTAGTTTTCTTTTTAATTAATTGATGAATGTTTGATAATCTATTTCATGGGTTCAATCATGTTTTTCCCATTGTGTAGTAAAAACTTTCATGCTTTTAAAAGAGAAGAGAATTACTAAAGATTAATAGAATTTTGATGAAGATTATTTTTTGATAGTTTGTTGCCAATGGTACAAGTTATGCTTAAAATACTTCTAAAGGAAATTAAAAAGAGCTTTAATTATTTTGAACAACTACAATGGAAAATGTTTTGTGGATCAAATTAATAAGAGTTGCATGCTTATGTTAAAAGTGGAACCCCAATGCCTTAGTGTTTTAATCAATTAAATTTTCTCTAAATCAAAACTTGCATAAATCTACTTTTCAATCATAATTGTTCTTTTTCAGCTCTGCTATCTTTACACCGCTCTCTGTGGATACGACACTCGGACTTCCGAGCTACACTGCTATACGACACCTCCCTTGGGTTTTGCAAAGTGGTGCGAACAAATTGGCGCCGTTGCCGGGAGCGGCTTGTCAAAGAGTACAGAGATCCCTTGGTCAGAGGTTTGCTGGTTATGTGAAATTCTTCACATATGGTACACTCTTTCCAACTTTCATCTTATTGTTAATATTTTTATTTATTTAAATTTTTTGTTTTATTTTGTTTTTGTTTTTGTTTATTTATTTATTTACTTTATGCGACCTAGAGATCATCTAGGAAGATTTGTCAAAAAGTCTGAAACTGTTAATTCTGCTTCAACTTCTTCAACTGAAACATCCAACAAATCTGAAAGCATGGCAGCAATTGTGAATGATGAAATGAGAGAAGAAGTAGTTGCACCTAGGACTTTAGAGACATTTTTGCATCATATTCGTGCACCAAATCCTTCATGCATCATGTTTCCACCTAACATGCCAAATTATGATTTCAAACCTGGAATGATTCAATTACTACCTATTTTTCATGGCATGGAAAGTGAAAATCCTTATGTGCATGTTAGGGAATTTGAAGAAGCAATTGGCACCTTTTACAATGTTCAACTTGATAGGATTAATTTCATAAGGTTGAAATTTTTTCCTTTTTCCTTAAAAGAAAAGGCTAAAGGTTGGTTGTATTCATTAAGGGCTAGATCCATAGGTTCTTGGGGTGAAATGACTCAAGCATTTTTTAACAAATATTTTCCTAATCACAAGACGATTGCTCTTAAAAAAAGAATCTCAAATTTCTCTCAAAAGGAAAATGAAACTTTGTATCAAACTTGGGAAAAAATTAAAGAGCTTTTGAATTTGTGTCCACACCATGGCTTTGAAAACTGGCGTCTTGCTAGTTATATCTATGAGGGACTTCTCCCCCGTGATCGCCAATTTGTTGAGTCTATGTGTAATGGAAATTTTTTGCAAAAAGACCCTGATGATGCCTTAGAATTTTTGGATGAAATTGCTGAAAAAGCTCATCAATGGACTGTCCCCAGTCTAGTTGAGACCACTGATCGTTCAAGAATTGCCACATCTTCTACTAATAAAGGAATTTATCAATTAAAAGAAGAAGATGATTGGAAATTAAAATTTGAGGTTTTGACTAAAGAGATATCTGCTTTGAAAATGGAAAAATCAAATTTGCCTCAACCTGTTTTTCATGCTGATGTTAATCAAGTATGTGATTCTTGTTATGAGATTGGTCATACCTGTTAAAAATTGCCCAATTTTTCAGGAAATGAAAGGAGCTTATGAGGAGCGTTGTGCTGCTGTTGGAAACTTCAAACAACAGTATTCTCCTTTTTCCAACACTTACAATCCAGCAACAAGGAATCATCCAAACTTTCGTTGGAGCAATGATTCACAACCTCAGGTAAGTGATAGAAATTCTTTCAATCATCAGTTTCCTGCAACTAATACATTTAATGCTAGACCTTTTTTGAGCGATACTCTTCAAGCATTTATGCAGGAACAACAGAAGCAAAATCAAAGGTATGATACCTTGTTTGGTCAAATGGTTGAAGAAAATAAAGAAATTAAAAGCCAAATTTCTAAATTGACAAATTCTTTTGCAATAAATGAAAAAGGAAAATTTCCTTCTCAAACTCAACCAAATCCAAAGAATGTTAATTCGTGTGAAACCTCAATTGAACTTGCTAAGTCTGTCATTGCTCTTAGAAGTGGTAAAATAATTGATAACACACATTCACCGAAGGAAGTTGAAAAATCTAAGAATAATGATAAACTTAACATGTCCAACTTGAATGAATCAAATGAATATCATTTTCCTGCTCCTTTTCCTCAAGCTTTAAATCCTCCAAAGAAATTGAATCAAAATTCTGAAATTTTGGATGTTTTTAAAGAAGTCAAAGTTAATATTCCTTTGTTAGATGCTTTTAAACAGATCCCTTCTTATGCTAAATTTTTAAAAGATCTGTGCACTTTTAAAAGAAAGCATCAGGTGAAGAAAACTGCATTTTTGACTGAACATGTGAGTGCATTGTTGCAACATAAGGTCCCTCCTAAATACAAAGATCCAGGAAGTCCCACTCTTTCATGTGTAATTGGAAAAAATTACATCAATTGTGCTTTGCTTGATTTGGGGGCTAGTGTAAATTTATTGCCATATTCAGTATATTTGCAGTTAGGTCTTGGTGAATTGAAGCCCACAACAATGAAGTTGCAACTTGCTGATCGTTCTCTGCACGAGTGCCGAGAGGGGTAATTGAGGATGTGTTGGTCCAAGTGGACAAATTTTACTACCCTGTTGACTTTGTTGTTTTGGATACACAACCTGTTTTGCATTCTGAAAATGAAATTCCTGTCATTTTAGGACGTCCATTCCTTGCTACATGTGACGCACACATTAGTTGCAGAAGTGGGGTAATGAAACTCAGTTTTGGTAACATGACATTGGAAATTAACATTTTTAATGTTTTCAGGCGACCTTATGAAGATGATGAATGTGCAGTGGTGAACTTGATTGAAGCTCTTGTGCAAGATCAATTTGAGAAGACCAGTATTTCTGAACCTCTAGAGGCTCTTTTATTGAATTCTAAAGAATCTGAATTACTTGAGGATCCGGAAATTACTTATCTTAATTCATTGTTTAATTCCTTGCAGGTTGATAAATGGACACCAAGGTTTGAGAAGCTTCCACCTCGGAAGGAAAAGACATTGCCATCAACTGTGGAAGTTCCTAAGCTGGAATTGAAGCCTTTACCCACAGGACTTAAACATGCATTCTTGGGGTCCAACAACACTTTTCCAGTGGTAATATCTTCTGAACTTGACTCTTTGCAAGAAGGTAAGTTACTTAATGTGTTAAATTCTCATAGATCTGCCATTGGTTGGACTCTTGCTGACATTAAGGGAATTAGTCCTCTTGTTTGTACTCATAAAATATTTTTAGAGGATGAAGCCAAGTCTTCCAGGGAGGCACAGCGTAGGTTAAACCCAATCATGAAAGATGTTGTTAAAACTGAGGTGTTGAAATTAATAGATGCAGGTATTATTTATTCCATCTCTGATAGTAAATGGGTAAGTCCTACTCAAGTTGTACCTAAGAAATCTGGCATAACTGTGGTTGAAAATGATAAAAAGGAATTGATACCTACTAGAGTTGTTTCAAGTTGGCGCATGTGCATTGATTATAGAAAGCTAAATTCTGCAACTAGAAAAGACCATTTCCCTTTACCTTTCATTGATCAAATCTTAGAAAGGGTAGCCGGTCATGAATTTTATTGCTTCTTAGATGGATACTCAGGTTATTATCAAATTGAAATTGCCATTGAAGATCAAGAAAAAACTACTTTTACATGTCCTTTTGGTACTTTTGCTTTTCGTAGAATGCCTTTCGGATTATGTAATGCTCCTGCTACTTTTCAAAGATGCATGATCAGTATTTTTAGTGATATGGTTGAGCAATTTCTTGAAGTTTTCATGGATGATATATCTGTTTTTCGGTGATTCTTTTGATAATTGCTTGAGTAATTTGGAAAAAGTGTTGGTTCGATGCCAGGAGAAAAACTTTGTTTTAAATTGGGAGAAATGTCATTTTATGGTTTCTTCTGGAATTGTTCTTGGTCATATTGTTTCATCTAAAGGAATTGAAGTTGATAAAGCTAAAATTGAATTGATTTCAAAATTGCCAGTTCCAAAAACTGTTAAAGATGTCAGATCATTTTTAGGTCATGCTGGTTTTTATAGGAGATTTATTCAGAATTTTAGTGCAATATCTAGACCCTTGTGTAATCTCCTATTAAAAGACAGTAAATTTGAGTGGTCTGATTCATGTCAAAAGGCTTTTGATAAATTAATTGAAATGCTCACATCTGCTCCAATTATGCAACCACCTAACTGGACTTTACCTTTTGAAATTATGTGTGATGCCAGTGATTTTGCGGTTGGAGCTGTTTTGGGGCAAAGAAAGGATAAGAAGCCACATGTCATCCATTATGCAAGCAGAACCTTGAACAGTGCTCGGATGAATTATTCTACAACTGAAAAAGAACTCCTTGCTGTGGTATTTGCTTTGGATAAGTTTCGTGCTTATATAGTTGGATCACCTATTGTTATTTTCACTGACCATGCAGCTTTAAAATACCTTTTTGAAAAGAAAGATGCTAAAGCTTGACTGATTAGGTGGATCCTACTACTTCAAGAATTTGACATCACAATCAAAGACAAAAAGGGAGTAGAAAATGTAGTGGCTGATCATTTGTCTAGATTGAGTTTTGAGGATTCTATTGAAACATTGCCAATTAATGATTCTTTTCTAGATGAGCAATTATTTAATATTTCGGAATTACCTTGGTTTGCTAACATTGTTAATTTTCTTGCTACAGGTAAAATTCCATCTGATTGGACTGCTCAAGACAAGAGGAAATTTCTTCCAGAGGTTAAAAATTTCTTTTGGGATGACCCCTATCCGTTTTAATACTGCCCTGATCAAATCATTAGGAGGTGTGTACCTGATAATGAAATCCATGCAGTAATTTCTTTTTGTCATAATGAAGCATGTGGTGGTCATTTTTCTGTAAAGAAAACCGCTGCAAAAATTTTGCAGTGTGGATTTTATTGGCCTACGCTTTTTAAAGACACTAATTCTTTTTGTCGAACTTGTGACCGTTGTCAAAAGTTAGGGGCAATTACCCGTAGAAATATGATGCCTTTGAACCCAATTTTGGTAATTGAAATATTTGATTGTTGGGGCATTGATTTTATGGGTCCGTTTCCTGTTTCTTTTGGATATCTTTATATCTTGGTCGGTATTGATTATGTTTCCAAATGGGTAGAGGCTGTTCCTTGTCGACATAATGATCATAAAAATGTTTTGCGGTTTTTAAAAGAAAACATTTTCTCAAGATTTGGAACACCTCGAGCTATAATAAGTGATGGGGGGAAACACCTTTGTAATAAACCTTTTGAGGCTTTAATGAAAAAAACATGGTGTCACTCATAAAGTTGCTACCCCATATCACCCACAAACAAGTGGTCAAGTTGAACTTGCTAATCGGGAGATAAAACAAATTTTGGAAAAAACTGTGAGTCCTAACCGTAAAGATTGGTCTTTGAGATTAACTGATGCTTTATGGGCATACCGTACAGCATACAAATCCCCCATAGGGATGTCACCGTACAGACTTGTCTACGGTAAGGCTTGTCATTTACCAGTTGAACTTGAACATAAGGCATATTGGGCAATTAAATTGTTTAATTTTGGTTTAAATAATGCAAGTTCGAATAGGAAGCTTCAGTTGAATGAGTTGGTAGAATTAAGGAATGATGCTTATGAAAACTCTTGACTTTACAAAGAGAAAATGAAGGTTTTTCATGATAGAAATATTTTGAGGAAAAACTATGAACCATCACAGAAAGTTCTCTTATATATTTCAAGATTGCATATTTTTCCTGGTAAACTGCGTTCCAGATGGACAGGTCCATTTGTGGTCACAAAAGTTTTTCCTTTTGGAGCAGTAGAGATTGAGGATCCAAAGAATGGTAATGTTTTTAAAGTTAATGGTCAACATCTTAAACCATTTTTGGAGAATTTTGTTTTGCAGGATGACACGGTTCACTTGGAGAATCCTGTTTTTCAGGATTGAATTTTCAGACTATCTTTACTTGGTATCATGCTCGACCTAATCGCTTCAAGGGGGAGCATTCCAATCCTTTCTCTTTACTTATTTTGTTATTATTTTAAGTTGTTTTTTTTTAATAATTAAAATAATATGAGTTGACTTTTGGTAACTCCAGTGAGCGTCTCTCTCAATACAGTGTCTAGGAGTTCTTTAGGCGACACTTTCGGTGTCTAAGAAGTTTGGGTTTTAAGCGGGACCATTGTGACCCCTCCAACCTTCCCCTAACCCCTGGCTGTCTTTTCTGAGGCCCTTAACTGGTCATCCATGAGTTGCTTGTATACTTGTGTGATTAAGGGTTCCTGTTTCTTTTGTTTGTTTGTTATTTGTTTTGTAATTGTATTTTCTATTTATTTTGTATTTTAATTCTTTTTTTTTATTTACTTTAATACCCTTCATTTGTTGTTATAACATTGCTTATTTCTAAGTTTTACACATTGAGGAAAATGTTTCATTCAAGTTGGGGGGGAGTGGAATTAGTTATCACAATTTGTTTCTAAAATTTTCTCACCAGAAAAAAATATGCTTGTTGTCATCGAAATATATTTGCATTAAATTGAGATTTGATATTCATGCATGAATTTAAAATTGAGAACACTTGAGCGATACGATAACTAATCCAGTCTTTAGTCTTTTTCATTTATATCTACTTAATGAATGATTTATAAGCTAGGCTTTGAAAAATTCACACTCACACTAATGCGCTTGAGAAGATAGAGTTTGAGATTGATTGTATTTATCTTTGTTGTCTTAAAAAAAATAAAAATTAAAAAAAAATAAAAATAAAAAGAGAACTTTCACTTAGTAACCGGGCCTCTTGCCTAATCAGTAGTGAGTGTTCGCGTCAAACCGTGAAGTTCTTAAAAAAAAAAAAAAAATGCATGTGTGACTTATTTAGCTTTGTAGCCTTTTTAACTTCGAGTTATTAAGCTCATCGGGGTGTTTCAACACCTAATGCCTTAAAGCCTTTGTGTTTGAGAGTCATTGGCCTAACACTTGCTACATGGGTTAATTAGAAAGCTTAAGGGAGCTAAACATTGCACAGTCCACATAATAGCATGTATATATTTATTATAAAAAATAAAATAAAAATCTAAGATAGCAAGGATGGTGTGATTATGATTGAATTTTTGTCTTCTCAACTGTGTTAGTTCACTTTACACCAAAGCAAGCAAATGAAAAGTTTATTAATGGTGATAAATGACTTTGACTTTAGACTAGGAGAACTTAAAGTTTTGGATTTGTGTTCGCTCTTTTAAATTTGTTCATGAATTGAGAATCTTAGTTTTTGAGCTTTAACATTCTTGATGATGATTTGGCAGGAGAGTTACTTAAAATTTCAGATGTTTGTGGGTATCATCCCTGTAAACCCTCACGAGACTACAACTCGTCCACTAGGGCAACCTAGGGGTTTAAAGGCTTATTGCATGCGCTAAATGCAATCGAGATCCCTACGAAAGTGGCTTAGTTAGTTTTCATTTATGCTTAGTTTTTAATTTTAGTTTGCTCGAGGACAAGCAAATTATAGGTTTGGGGGTATTTGATGAGCACATAAACTATCACATTTATTATCCCTAAATATATTAGTTAGTAATTGATTTTCTTACAATTTTAGTTAATTAGGTTTGTTTTTCACTTTTGCACTTGCTTACATACCCATTACATAATTGATGATGATTTCATCTTAAGGTTGAAGAAGATCATTGGATGCTAGTAGGCAAATGGATGCAACAACCAATGAAACAAAAAGATGAAGAACTTGGAGAATGGAGTCATCAACACTATGAAATAAATAAAGGAAGCAAATTGGCAATTGGTTTGATGGCAAGTGGAAGACATATTCAATTCATGCATGGAGTGGATGAAGCAACAAACAAGATGGTGGCTTGAAGATGTGGAATCATGAACTATTAAAATTGTGAGTTAAGCAAATGAAATGAAGGATGATGATAAGAGGTGCAACACTTAACCAAAAGAAAGGATTGAATAACAAAAGCAAGTAGAAGTGGAGCAACAATTGAAGAAAAGAAGAAATATTAAGATGAGGGTTACGGTTGTGCATTGAATGAGATGAGAATTTTAGATTTTAATATTTCCCTAGTTGTTGAGATTTAAGGCTATAAATAGGAAGCTCTACAAGCCTTCAAACCACACCAAGCTCCACAACTCTTGAGCTTTCTCTCTTCCCTCCATCTTTCTAAGTT
The DNA here is from genome assembly GCA_018703695.1 of Prunus fruticosa. NCBI lineage: Eukaryota > Viridiplantae > Streptophyta > Magnoliopsida > Rosales > Rosaceae > Prunus > Prunus fruticosa. The sequence continues at coordinate 29,262,896 of CM031924.1, forward strand.
TTAATTTCTGTTTTTAGTTTTATTTTATTATGGGGAACTAACTCCCTAGCTAAGGCTAGGGAGAAAGCTTTTAATATAAGTGTGTAATTTTTATTAGTTTGATCCAAACTTAAGCTTTAATGTGAATTTGTAGTTTTTGTTCAAATGGAATTTGTAGTTTTCTTTTTAATTAATTGATGAATGTTTGATAATCTATTTCATGGGTTCAATCATGTTTTTCCCATTGTGTAGTAAAAACTTTCATGCTTTTAAAAGAGAAGAGAATTACTAAAGATTAATAGAATTTTGATGAAGATTATTTTTTGATAGTTTGTTGCCAATGGTACAAGTTATGCTTAAAATACTTCTAAAGGAAATTAAAAAGAGCTTTAATTATTTTGAACAACTACAATGGAAAATGTTTTGTGGATCAAATTAATAAGAGTTGCATGCTTATGTTAAAAGTGGAACCCCAATGCCTTAGTGTTTTAATCACTTAAATTTTCTCTAAATCAAAACTTGCATAAATCTACTTTTCAATCATAATTGTTCTTTTTCAGCTCTGCTATCTTTACACCGCTCTCTGTGGATACGACACTCGGACTTCCAGAGCTACACTGCTATACGACACCTCCCTTGGGTTTTGCAAAGTGGTGCGAACAGTGACCGGTCGCCCCTCTGCTGTGCTGATGTTTTCCTTACGTGTTTTCAACTACTTTTTCGGGGGCTATCGCTTTCCACAAGATTTCAGAGGCTTAATGGGTCACTTCTGAGGTAAAAGAAGGTGGACTACCTGCTGGATAGTTGGGAGAGCACTCATTGCCAATTGGTTGTCTTGCTTTGAAGGATTCACTCTCCATTTTCTGGTTTAGTGGAAGGTGGCTGAAGTGGGATTTGTTTACTTGCATGATCTGATCTTTAGTCTAAGTGGGAGACTAAAGGAAGGAACATGGAAGACAAGATGGTGCCTTATCTTATGTCCATTGGTCTGTGTAAGTAATGGGATGTAAAGCAAGACATTATAAGATGAGAAAGCAAGTTGAAGTTAGGAGTGGTTAATCTCAAGGTGGTCAAGTAGCTGGGTGCTATTGTGTTCAAAGGAGGTTAACTCACTAAGGGAGAACGTGAGAGAGAGCAATCAGTTCAAGTTTAGAGCTGAGTTGGGGTCTTGAGAGTCTAGACACAAAGGAGGGAAACACCAAGGGTTGTGAGAGTGTTCACAAGTGCATCAAAGTGTTGAGCAAGGGGTGTGAGAGAAAAGAGAGCTTGGGGAGAGAATAGAGTTCTAAGGGGGTTTTTCTGTGTAAAACCAAAGTTGTAACTTATTCTTTCATGAAGTGAATTTCTCAAGGGGATCACCAAGAGAATGTAGGCAATTGCTGAACCTCTATAAATTCTTGTGTCACTTTGTGCTTGGTTGTTGTCTCAAGTGTGTGTGTGTGATTCATCCATTATTGTGTGTGTCACAAAGTCCATCAACAACAAGATCATTAGGGGAGTGAGTGAAAATGTTTGTCCATTTTTCACAACAGTTATTTCTTTCAATTGATTTTATATCTCAAGCTTGGCCTTTGGAGACTCCTTTGAGGTTAGTTATCTGTTCTTGAAAACCAATTAATTAATGTCCATTCCATAATGCATGCATGTTTTGATGGGTTTGGATTGTCAAATAATTCAACTTGATTGGATCTTGAAGCATTCTCCGTCAGCTCTTGGATTTGTTTTCCGGGAATTGCTCTTCTTGCGGTGAACAGATTCCAGTATTTTCTTACATGCTAGTCTCATATCTGTTTGGTTGCTGAAGAAACAAGTGGAAATGAGAATCAAATTGAATCCATTGAATATCACTTTTTATTTGCCTATTCAGAAATTGAAAACCCACCTTTCATTTTGTTTGGTAAATTATTGAGATAACCCACTGCTGAATTTTGAAGGATTGGAAACACAGTAATATATTTGGTTTCCTATATTCTTTTGGAGCATTGTTATAATGATATGTATTATTAATTGTAATTGGGAAACTGTATACAACAAACTTGATTTTTAAACCACTTCTTAATTGTCAATTATCATTCTGTAAATTGACCTCATTTACAGTTCTTTATTTGGGTGGTTGGAATATTTCTATTTGGTTTCATTGGATAGAGTAGTAAAGTAAATGGGTTCTTATCTGTTATTGGTCACCTGGGAGAGGTGGAAATAGATGATTACTGCCTTTTTGCAGATGATGAATGGTTCAAATCTGGTGGTTGAATTGCAGGGTGTTGAGCACTATACTAACCATTGGGTCAGTGTCAAGTGCTGAAATCTGTGGAAATGTCAATACCCAATTCAGACATGTCTCAGAATGGAAATATAAGGCATGTTGATTCCTTATGTAGTGTGGCAGAAATTGAAGAAATTGATTTTTCAAAGTTATTAGACAGACCAAGCCTTCTGAATATGGAGAGAAAACGATCATTTGATGAGAGGTCACTCGGTGAACTATCTGTTGCATTGTCCCCACAAAATTGATTTTTCAAAGTTTTTTTTTGCTGCTGTATTTTTTGTTTTAACTTGCAATTTTTTTTTTGTATTCTAACTTGTAAAATTTTTCTTTTCTTCTTGTAATTGCCCGTTGACCATGTCTTCTGAAGACGGTAGCAAGTCTCCAAGCTCTCAGGTGCCTTTGTATTTGTGGGGAGGTTCCCAAGTTTACAAGAAGAGGTTTGTGGACAATCTGCACCGCGTTACAAATGAAGCTCAGTTCCAGAAGTGGCGTAATCACATAATGTTGTTAATTCACACCCAAGCGTAACATAATAAAAATAGGCTAAAAGTCACTTTTGGTCCCTATAGTTTGGCACTTCAACCATTTTTGACCTTGTAATTTCAATTCCATCAATTTTGACCATGTAGTTTCATATTTGTAGCAATTCAAGGACAAGTTAGTATTCCTGTCAATTTCTTTAACGGTGCAAGGGGTAATTTCGTCAACCCAAAATCCTTGAGTTTAAAAGATCGTCTGAAACTCCCCTAATTTCATATTAGGGCTTGAAATTGGTCATTTGGGTTTAGGGTTCTTTAAAAATTGGGATTAATGGTTGAATTTCGTACGTAATATGAAATGGGGAGAATTTCATACAAGCTTTTACGCTCAAGGGTTTTGGGTTGACGAAATTGCCCCTTGCATCGTTAAAGAAATTGACAGGAATACTAACATGTCTTTTAATTGCTACAAATACGAAACTACAATAGTAAAATTGACAATATTGAAATTACAGTGTCAAAAGTGGTTGAAGTGCCAAACTACAAGGACCAAAAGTAACTTTTGCCATAAAAATATATACAATACATACGTCGACTCTTCTAACATAATCACATATGAATAAGGGTGGAACCAAGAATTTTTCAATAGGTGAGCTAGCTAAAGTTATTAGCTTAAAATCTAAGAATCAAATTTTGTTTGGTTTCTTACCTTTTTTAGAGTAAAAGGTTGAGAGTTAAAATCATGAGTGATGCTTCTTAATTGACCAACATTAGCGGGCGCATCATTCAGACTCTGCATAGGTCTTAGAAGATTCCTTAGAAGAACAATTTCTGATAGAGCCACAGTTCACAAGTAGGTCAAGAATTTTTTTTTTTATCCTCTCTATATGTGACGCACACTATTTTTACCATGTGGTGGCATTTTAAATGGTCCTTTCATGTTACAACCGCCAACATCCAAGTAAGTGACGTGGCATGCCAACTCTTGCAAAGTGTGTTTTAACTTTTATTGTTGTGTTTGAGAATTGTACTTTAACTCTTTTATTCGACTCTCTCTTCTCTCCCCTGGCGCCTTACCACGGCAAATCGGGTAAAGTTCCAGCGCAAAGAGAGCCGTGGGGAGGGTGGGCTCTGTCTATTTTTTCGATCGACCCATTGGAATCGTCCTCCTCAGTCGAGCATCTCAGGCTCTCCCTTCCTTCCGCGACACCTGACTCTCAGTCCCTCGCCTAACTTTCGAGCCCAGAGAAAACCCTAGCCAAGCCGTAGTCTATTTCCTTTCAGAGATTTGGTAAGCATGTTCAACAATCTTTTAAACCTGGAGTTAATTTTTAATTTTTCTTCTCATATTTGTTTTAAACTTTATATGTGGATTTAACTGGTACAGGACCCGGATTGTTAACTGGCCTGCTTGCTGCTTTTTGGTGATTATGGATCAATCTGACTCGATGCCAGTGGTGGTGAGTTCTGATATCTTGGGTATCTGTTAGCATTTAGCCTTATAAAAATTGGTGATCTTTGTTGTTGATGATTTTTTTGTTGTTGTTTCATGATCTCTCTTATAGATTAAGTCTTTATTTGTTGTTACATTGGAGTTCGACCCTGGGGTTCGAACTGGGGTGCCGTGGGGGAAAGGGGAAGCCACCAACACTGTGGTGGGAACCCATTGGCATTGAGTCTTTATTTCTGCTGTTGCATGCTTTAATACTCTCTCACACTATAATTAATTTTCTGTTTCATGTTTGCTGAATTGTGAATTGTGAATATGCTAGATATGCTTGCTGAATCTTTAATGTGTTGGAAATTAGTGAACTTAGATGATCTATTGTAGGTTTGATGTGCTGGAAATTAGGATTTTTTGATGAAATATTGATGTTTTGAAAGTTTTAAGTTGATAGAATGCTTAGCACTTGTAAGCAGGTTGGGTTTGATTGAATTTTTTATGTTTTGAAAGTCAGTAGCGGATCTGTAAATGTGGCAGGAGGTGGGGAAAAAAAAATTTGGTTAAGGCTCAAACCTGCCAAATCAAACCAACCAACAATGGTTTTGTTTGGTTTGGTTTCCCTTGTGGTTTTAGTCAAAACCAAACCAAGCCAATCCGTTGTAATGTAATCAGTTGAGCTGTGGTTTAGGCGCAAAACCAAACTAATCCGATCCTTGCACATTCTCTATATCAGGAATATCTAATTGGTTTGAAAGTTGGATCCTTTTCGTTTCCCAGATATTAAACTGGTATATAATTGGAACCCTTTTTTTCAGTTATCCAGATATATAAACAGTTTAAAAGTTGCATCCTTTTTTTATTTATCCATATCTAACTTTGTAGAAAAAAAATTCTTCCGTTGTTCTTTCTCTTATATGTAGGTGCATTATGGTTGGTTTTATTGTGGTTGTCATTGTTTTATTTATTATTTCTTAATGTGAATTAAATATAACAATGTGATGGAATCATGACATTAAAGAGAGATAATTACCCAGTAAAATTCCCCCCTCTTTACTCTTTTCATTTTTATTTTATTCGGGCTGATTCTTCTATTAGAAGTATGAGTGCACCTTGGGAAAGCGACTAAGACGTTGTGAAGGAAATAACTCAGGAAAGCGACACAGACATTGTGAAGCAGATAACTCAAGAAAGCTACACAGATGTTGTGACGGAAAGAACTCAGGGAAGCGACGTAGATGTTGTGAAGAAAAGAACTCGGGAAAGAATGAGGGAGAAAAAGGTGTGTACAACTTGGTTGACAAAATTAGTGAGATGCCAGATGAAATTCTTGTCAGTATATTGTCTCTTTTGTCGCTAAAGGAGGCAACCGCTACTAGTATCCTTTCTAGACGTTGGCAGTATGTGTGGATGTCCACTATGTTTCTCAACTTTGATGCTAAAAACTATGATACTGGTAAAAATATCTACCGCTTCGTCCTCCTCAAAAAAAAAAAAAGATACCTAGAAAGCGGTATGTATGTCAATTGGGTGAATCGTGTGGTGGAACAACATAAAGGCCCAAAAATCAAAGAATTCAGGGTTTGCTTCCAACTAAATAGTCGGTTTAGAAGTTCCATTGACAAATGGATTCAGTTTGCAATGGAAAAGGGAGTTGAAACACTCGTGTTGAAGTTTTCTTTACAAAATAGCGTTGGTTCAAAAAAAGATGTATGCGTTTCCCAACAAACTGTTAGGTCTCGAAAAGAGGAACTTGCATTCTTACCTTCCAAGTCTACGCCCTTGTGGATACAAAATTAGATTTCACGACCTTAAAGTTCTTCTTTTCAAATGTGTTGATGTGACTGATGGAGTTCTTGAATACTTATTGTCCAACTGTCCAGTTCTTGAACAATTAACCGTGTCCGAAACGAAAAGTTTGGTTAATATAAGAGTTGTTCATCCAGCGGTTACATTGAAGCATTTAGTGATAAAATATTGTTGTGCCCTTAAAAGCATTGAGATTTCAGGGGCAAACATTGTTTCATTTATGTATCGGGGTGTTGCGATGAACCTACTTCTCAGTAATGTACCATTGCTTGTGGAGGTGTCCATTTCCCATATTTCCCTGCACCCTGCATCCATAAAGCTTTACTCTAGCCAACTTTCATGTTATCTTTCTCAGTTGGAGAGTCTCATGCTGGATATCACTGGATCGGTTAGTATATGTAATTACTATTGTGTTGGTTTTCTTTTCTTCTTTCATGGATATGTTGCTCATTATTGCTCCTTGTTTGGTTTTCAGGTTTACAATCGGGAACATGTGTTTCCTACACTAGCAAATCTCAAGCATTTGGAATTAATACTTTTTGCGGAGTACCGTCTGGCTCTTCATCATTTAACTTCTTTTCTGAAAGCATCTCCTTTCTTGCAAAGACTCGCATTGAAGGTATATGTTTGTACTCGTAGATTACAGAGTAAAACTATATGTAGGTCTTTGTATGTGCACTTTTGGTGATTTCGTTCATGTTCTTTTTGTTCCATTAACAATTTTGAAGAATGAAAAGTACAACAAAAAAAGGAAAATTTAGTTGTGTGATGCAACTTGCTAATAGAAATTATCCTTATGTTTCTTCTTGTGCTGTACACTAAATTGTTTTCTTGGTGCAGTTGGATTTCTCTCTACCCATAAACGGTAGAAAAATAAAGAAAGCTGCTAAATGCCCCCATCATTACCTCAAGCTAGTAGAAATAGTAGGGTATCGTGCCCGTGCTTCTGCTGTTGAACATATAAAGTTCTTAATAAAGAGTGCTACTGCGTTAGAGAAAATTGTTATTGATCCTGTCCGGCGTTGGATGTATCCTAGTGAAACGTATCCTAGTGAAATGGATAGGGGAAGTAAAGAAGTCGTTGAGGAAGCGAAGGCAAGAGAGCATGCCATGCAACTCGTTAAATTAAAATTGCCTTCAAATGTTGAATTTGTATGCCTGTAGTGAGTACGTACAATACTTAAAAAGTAATTGTGTGTATGCATGTAATAAGTGCGATACAAGGTTTAAATGATCCCGAGATCTTGCACTTATTTATTAAGTACCGTGTTTTGATTAATTGATTTGTAATGATTATGCTTTTTTTATTTGCTTATTTTTTCCAGTGCAAATTCTTTTTTGGTTATGGTTGGGAAATAACAAGAGTTTTCGGACAACATAATGTTTGTGTTGGATTCTGGCAAACACTTTCAAGTACTTGACACACAAATTCTACCTTAATTAGGGGAATTTCGTGAATGTATAAGTAGTCATGAATGACAACTGGAATTTCTAGCTGGGAGCTGACAACTGAAATTAGCACCTACGATATGAAATGGCAGGTACGGATTAACATATTGGTATTTTATCCAGTACAACACATACAGAAGCAGTCACCAAGAAATTAGAAAGCAATAACCTAATACCGAAGTAACTAACTGGTTCATCTTCTTCATTACAACGTTTCATATGGATACATGAATTCGACTTCTCAACTTCCACAATCACATTGGAGGTAGATTTTAATTTGTAATTGCTACCATGCTACCACAATTAAGATGCTTGGGTAGAGTTGATATCCTTCAATGGAAAAATGAAATGCAAGCTGTTGTTTGTTTTTTTTTTTGGACAAACTAGTACTTGAATAAAACAAGGGCGCAAACAAAGCACCAAATACAAACAGGCAGGAGTCCAATGACAGGGGACTACAGGCAAATAAAACATCAAAAGTGGACATAGCTTGTGGATACATATTGGAAAGAAAGAGACACTGCTTCAAAAAGCCTTAGCCTAACCATTTTGTGGCGGTGGGCATGGTAGGCCATCCTTGTTTAGAATGCCTATCAGAGAGGATGGAGGTCGGTCAACCTGGACAAAAGAGCACATCCTCGAGGAAGATAGCTTGGCCAAATGATCAGCTGCCAAGTTGGTGGTTCTAGGAATCCAGGACCACATTGATGAAAATTACTAAAGAATAGTCGAATGGTTTTGAGAAGAGGGTAGAATTGCCACCTCCCTCTCGCAATGCTTCCATGAACACTAGAAATCTCCTCGCGTGAGTTGGATTCAATTATCACATTATTCAAACCCTCATGAAGAGCAAACTTGCAGCTTTCCATTATTGCCGAAGTCTCAGCCTCAATTGAGGAGGACACATTGGTTTGGCCTGAGAAACCTACCAGGAAAGACCCATCGGCTCTTCTAATTATGATCCCCACTCTGGCCACATCCATACCTTGCTTCCAAGAGGCATCTACATTAACTTTTACAAAATCATTACAACGAGGCATCCACCGCTGAGTTGGGGATATATTTTGAGGAGGCAGCCTATGGATGACATTCTTGTGGATCTGTGCACTATTGAACTCTGCATAGGCTGTTTGAGACTCTCTTATAGCTATATCTAGAGAGGGTCTGCTTTGCTCAAAGGCCATCTTACAACGCAATTTCCAAATATGCCAACATGTGAAAGCAATTATAGATAGTAAAAGTAAATAAAAATTCACATTAAAAGAGAGATGTTGGCACACCCAAAAAGTGGAAGAAATCATGGCCCAGCATGAGAATTTAAAAATACTATGTGCCAAGCAGGTTAGATCTACCGGAGATGCCAAGCAGAGGAGCAACGAAACCACCCTAAAGCCCAAAGACAGAGCAAAAGAAAAGGGAGAGAGGCAGAAAACTCAGGGAGGGGGGAAGGAGTGGACGGAAAGCAAGTGAAGGAAAGGAGAGGGGGGCATGGCATCATTGGAACACTGATAGTGAAGAAAGGGCATGGCATCATTGGGATCCACATCCATTGCCCCAATCGCTTCTCTCTCTATAAAAGCCAAAAGGAGAGAGTCTAACTCCAAAACGGCGTATCACAATCAAAAGATAACTCTTTGAATTTACAAATCCCTTTGCTTTATCATCTCAACATCTTTGCCATACAACAGACATATCCCACACTTTTCCACATTCACCTCCCCCCCTTTCGAATAGAGTTCGAGGTCATTAGTCAGTACGGTGAAGTCAACATTGACCTCAGTCACAAATTTGTAAAACGCAGTGGGGCTTTGAGCTCCCTCTACAACTTCTTCAAAGACATTATTATACCACAACACAAACACCTCATACGAATCTATGCTTTCAAACCCCATAGCATCCCTGTGCAGATTACACAAAGGATGGTTGACTTCATGGCTTTCACCATTACTAGTTTTGAAGTTGTACTTGCATCCAATCTTCATATCCCATGGAGCAAAGTCAACAACAAGAGATAGAGCGAAACCCAAGAAATCTGGATAACAGTAAGTATAGCTATACTTCCCATTTGAATAACCAACGGAAGAGCTTTTACAAAATTGGTCTGCAACTTTCATCATCTAAAATTGGTGGTTGTTTACTAAACACTGAGGCGGGTGTCCTCACCTCTGAAGCTTATAAACACATCATACTTTTCTTGAAGAGGGGGCATATCAGTATCAGCAGCAGCAGAAGATGTTAATGATCTGAAGTAGATGTAGAACAGAGTCATGATGAGTATGATGATTATGATGAAAACTTGAAAGAACTCAATAGATTCCATATCTGTTTCTCTGAATGCACCAGAGCTATAATTAAAGCAAATCTGATATTTGAGATGAAAACTTGAAGAAGAAAGATAATCTGATGATCCAATTAAGCAGTTAAGAAAGAAAGTGAATTGAAGGCAATGCTCTAGTTGACGTGACTTGACTATGTGCACAAAGCTACAAAACGATCCAGGAAAAAGAGAAGTGACATAATTAGGCAAGGAAATTCAAGCATTCATACAATGAAGAAAGGAAATTCAAGCATTCATGCACAAACTTTTGCTTTTGAAGATAAAAAAGCACAAACGATCAGACCAAGAACTCAACTTTCGTGCATTGAAACCAAGAACTTAAGCATCCTAATGCAAAGCATTTGTGCAGTCGGAAAAGTTTATTGAAGATTTTCTTCCCCTTATAACCAGGACACGCTTTTGTCTGCAAAGGTAGAAAACTTTAACGTAGCCCTAAATTCACAAATTTAGCCCTAAGGACTTACTCATCCATAGCTGAAGCTTAGCCCGGCAGTAATTGCATTCACAGAAATCACGGTTGCGTGATCTTCCACAACCTCTGTTTTAGGAACGTGAATCCGGCGCTTGTCATTCCAGCCCTGGTAAAGACTGACATCGAGAAAGTACTGCAGCTCCGTTGGGCTCGTCACGATAACCCGTTCTGCCGATTGGAGGCGGATAGAGATGTCGGCCTTCTCCTGCTTCGCTTCTTGGAGTGCGCGATCAGCCGATTTCTTTGCAGCAAAGAAATTCACATAGGCTGAAAAAGCTGGATGGCTTGCGACGAAATCGACGGCCACCGGAAAATCACTGAATCTTAGGCCGGCGCGGCGGAGCTTCCTCTTCATGCGCCGATTCTCCTCCGGTTTATCAGCACAGACCCAGATCCGGACGGGCCTCCAGTCCATTTTTGCTTTCTTGAATTCCAGTGCTGCTTCCAATTCAACGTCTCTTGTGATTGTTAAATCTATATCGTTTCCCAAACCCTGCGCACTGTGTCTAAGGTCACGTGCTGCCCCGCGCCGGAGACGACGGGCATGTCTGAAGCGATTGTCGGCAAGGATCATTTCGGAGATTCTTGCCATCCGTAGAGAGAGTGAGAGAGTGAGAGAGAGAGATTCTCAATTAACAAACCCTAGCAGGTTCGCGAGTTTGGGGGAAGAATTGGGGGAGCGGATCTGATGTCCCCAATTAGAGTGAGAGAGAGAGAGAGAGAGAGATTCTCAAACCCTAGCCAGGTTTCGCGAGTTCGGGGGTAGAATTGGGGAGCGGATCTGCTGTCCCCAAATTACATGTACCATTATGTACCCTACCTAATTGTTTGACACGTGTCCCAGACAGTTAGAAGAGCTCCTAGTTTACAGTTTACAGTTTTACATGCATTTTTTTAATGAACTTTTGGTTTTCACTTTTCACAACTCATTGTCTGAAACTTAACATGCCTGAAAACCCTCGTCTGTTGGAGAATGCCTTGCAGGTTTTTTCTTTTTTCTTTTTAATAAAAAATTTCTCAACAAGGGCCAGAATCAACCACTCTGGGCCTCAAGGGCCCAATAACAAATGTATAATTTCTTGAAAAAAGAAACTACATTGCAGTAATTATATTGGAAGCCGTAAGTCAAAGTTTTTGCATATTGCCATATGATATTGGGCAAGCAGACAGTGAAATTTGTCATTGGCTCAACACGTTTTTATGTTCCAAACTATTTGCAGTGGTGCTTCCTAGTTCTATCAAGCAGTAAATCTACACATTTTTATGTCTTGAGAACTTTTTTCCAGGATTAGCTTCACTCTGTATACATCAAAATCTGTAATTCTGAGACGGTGGTAGATCTTGGTATTACTCTTAGCTGCAGGTACAGTGCAGGTACCTTCTGACTTAGTTCATAATTTTCACAGATATGTATCGTGACATGCAGGTCCATGGCAGAGATGATAAGAGCTGCTGAGACTTTGTCTTAGGAAATGGGAACACTTGGAATTAAAATGGCATTGTTTTGGCAGGAGCTCAATGTTACAACAACACAAGTAAGAAACGAACAAAGCCCTCCCTTCCCCCTTGCTTGTATATATGTCTTGCAGGAAGTGAAGGTTTTGTCTTGTAGGTGGTTGGAAGGGCAAATGATGTTTTCCCATACCTTTTGGGTTCTTCTTATCCAATTATCTGTGCTTTTCTGCAATATGATGGAATGCAGTGAGGCAAAACATGACTAACCATCACTTTTATATATCTTCAATTTTTAATTCAATGTTTTTTTTATTTGTATATTTTTTGTTTTTTGTTTTTGTTTTTTTTCGGGGGTTTTGATTGACTGCATGGAAGACTCCCATTGCTGAACCACCAAATTTAAAAATACAAAAGAACATGTGGGTAGGACTTGGAATTTTGACAGCTTTGACATCCAAAATTCCCAATTGCTTATCTCATCTTTATCCTTATTCAGCCTTTTTAAAAAGAAAACAAAGTTTTTATTTCAATTGGGAACTGACTGGGAATAGTTTTAGGAATTTAAAAATGCCAAGAATGACACAGAATAGTGCAAGACATAAAGTCCAATGACAGCTTCACAGCAGACAGACTTGAAGTGTGCAAAATTACATTAATAAATAGTGTTTAAAATATTTGTTTAAAATGGGATCCTTCCGAATGAGATAAAGAGCACATATTAAACAAGATGGGGCATGTTCCGTTGGGTCAGGGAGATCTCAGGCAAGATCTCCTGGGCTTAGAAAAAGAGTCATGAAAATGCATATGAAATATTCCAAGTTTCCAACATCAAGTTTGGCCTTTCCTCCCTCATTTCTGTGCTCTCATCAGACTGCCCATCACTCATTACACTTTTGCATCATCCTGTCCCAATTTTCATATGCATTTTTAAGCCTTAATTTTTTTCTTTTTTGTAGAAGAAGAATATAATTCAGCATGGATGGAGCCTTGTCTGGACTCTAGGGACATGAAGCCAGGAAGGGTCTTGTCTTTATTATTAATGCCTAAGTCTTTTCCAAGATTTGGTTTTACTTATTATGGATAGGTAGGAAGCTTTCCAAGATGTAGATTTGAGCAAATCCCACCTAATCCAATCTGATGATGATTAGTATTAGCCTGTTCTTTGATCATGTATTTTGTAGACTGGGCGACAGTTAGGTGGATGCTTCATTTTGTCCTACTATTTGATTTAGCCGTGTTAAATAATTAATGAAACACATCTATCTACTTTGTTGGACTGCTAAAGTACTTGAAATTAGGTGGAGAATAATGGCAGTTGACAAATTTTTTTGTTATCTTTGATGGAGAGATTGTTGATGTTTAAGGCCTGTTTATTCATTCCAAAGTTTTTTACTAGCTGAGTTGATTTTCACTGCAATGGCATGATTAAAAGAGCATGGAGCTCCATGGAAAAAAAATAGTGCCAGTTTGGTCACACGTAGGCTGCCTAAAGAAAAGGCTTAGCCTTTTTCTTTTTGTTGAAAAGAGGGATAAGCAAGAGAGGCCAGCTCATTTGCACCACCTGCTAGTTGACAAAAAATTTAATTTAATTTTGGAAGCATGAAAATTTATTTCTAACTTCTTCTCTCTTAGGTTGTTTCCCACTGCATTGACAGGTAAAGGGAAAAAAAGAAAAAGAAAAGAAAAAGGAACATGCAAGATCCCTTTTGAGATCCAATTCCTTCTACTTTTTGCAGCCTTTCCCCACCATCTCTACTTGAGAAACTAATACAGCAGCTGCTGTAGTGGTAGAAACAAGAAGAGACCAGCAACTGATGATGAAGATATCCTTCATCTCATGCCAATCCCCTACCCTTGAAACCATCTGCATGTTAAGAAACAGGCTCCTTTAGTCTAAAGAACATAAGGAAACACTGCATTGTATTTGTAAAACTAAACTGGAAAAATAAAAAGGCACTCAACTGGTTGTTCTGAAGGTTATTTCCAGATAGAGTAGATTGTAGGAAACCAAAGTGGTCTTGGTATGCAGAGCTCCCCTGCAAGAAGAACCTAGAAGTTAGTTTACACAAAAGATACAAAAAACCAAAACAAAAACAAAACTAGAAAACCAAGTACCTGAAAATGAGTAGATGAGAAGCCTTGTGAGTAATCCAGGTCACTACTACTACCCCCCGAAGCTTGATTATTGGACACAATGAAGTTATTCTGCAAAATTTGTCAAGCACCCATCAAATATAATTCAATCCCATTAACAATGGATCAGAGCATGTTGATCAAATTAGTCACATTAGTGAAGTTAAACTGTGATTAATTAATTATTAATTACCTTGGGGTAGTTGAAGACAGGGGAGCTGGCTGTGTCATCTAGAAAAGATGGTTGTTGTTGTTGTTGTTGATCACCACATGAGCGCCTACCTTTTTCTTTGATTCTCTGCTTTTTTCCCCTAAACTTCAAAGGTCCAAGATCCTTGGATGGAGGATAAAAACAACCATTAATATTATTATTAGTATTATCATCTAAGTAAACTTCATCTTCATTGAAATGTGGAGGCCCAGAAGATGCATCAGAAACCATTGACTGGTCCTCTTCTTCTTCATCCTCCTCATCACCATCAGCTTGTTTACTTCTTTAATCCTTGTACTCCTCACAGAAACCACTATCTCTATGTGAAGCACTTCGATTATGAGAAAGAAAATTAGACTGTTCCAAGTATAGAGTCCAACCAGACTCACAACCACTACTGCATTCTGAGGCCAACACATTCATCTTTTCCTCTTCTTTTTTTCACAGAGAATACCCTCTAATGGATTTTCCTTTTAATAACACAAAGAGAGAGGTGAACAACTAAACATATATATATATATATATATATATATATATATATATATAGATGAATATCAACAACTCTCTCTCTCTCTCTCTCTCTCTCTCTAAGTAATTAACTAAGTAGATAAAGATGAATATCTCAATGGAGGACTAATGGAATGTGTCTCTCTATATTTGGACTTCACATATCAAGTCATGTAAAGATATAGGTGTTTTTGGAGTGCAGTAAGAAATAACAAGGTATATAAAAAAGAAAGTGAAATCTTAGACTTGTTTTGTCCTGACTCTTCTCTTCCCATTCAGCTCTGTATGTGAATGAATCAAAAATGCCAGTTGGGAGGGTTATAGTGGGTGCATGTAAGAGAGAGAGAGAGAAATATCAAAAATAAGGCACACAATTGTTTGTACCAAAATTTGCACTTTTTTTTGCCAAAACTCTTCATTCAAGCCAGTCATCAACATTCTTGGAAATTGGGCCAAGAAACATCGGGCCTGTCATTTAAGGCCCAGAAAGAAAAGACAGAAATCAAGCCCAAGAGATTTCGGATCCCGAGAGCCCAAAATCCAAAGAAGCCCCACCCGAAATGAATCAAGATCAAGCTGAATAGAAATGGGCTTCAGGAAAACCAACCTTTGGTTTATACAATTCAAAAGGAACAAAACAAAATGATTAGAACCCATGTGCAACACCTTTTGAAATGTCAGCAAATTCAACCAAAAAGATAACAGGGACATGCGTACGTGAAGAAAGAGAAGACATTTCTGGAAAAGCCTTGCCACTAGGTACCACCAGGAGATTGTATATTCAAAGATAATGTTTTCTCCTCAAAATGCGCAGGCCATAGGAGAAAAAGCAGGGAAATGGAATGATGAAGAATGATGGTAGAAATGAAAGGGACATTTCTACGTGAAAAAGGGGGAGAGATTCTAAAAGGGCCTTGCCCCCAGGAGATTGTATATTCAAAGATAATGTTTTTCTTCTCCAAATGCGCAGACCACAGGAGAAAAGCAAAAAATGGAATGATGAAGAATGATGGTTTCTGAGTGCTCATCAGCCCGAATTGATCTGGCAAAAATAAGCCACCCACACCCACTCACGTTCAATATTTCCTATAAATATGAAGAGAGGGTGAACGCATCAAAAACACCCAATCAACCAATCAAACAATCAAAACTGCCAAGGGCAAAACAATCAGTTCACTGATCATTCTAGCCTTCAATAGAAGCAAAGCCAACAAAGGTACCAAGGACCTTCAAAGCTATCCTTGAGATTCTGCTCAGGATTCCCAGCCACTCACAACTCAACTTGATCATAGCTCTGCCAATTTCAACATTGGTATCGAATTTCCAGTCTGATATTTTTTAGCTGAAGGTGCAGCCAATCCAGTCCAAGCCACACAATCCAGTCCAGTACAACCTGACCAAAATAGCCTAAGAAATGGCATTTCAGGCAGAATTCGAAGTCCAATATTTTGATGTATTTCCGACTCGGGTTCCTTTTATTTACCTGTATTTCAAAGTTCTCCTTGAACTTGTTTTTATTTTCAAACACATGTATTTTTGCTTCACTTCCCAGTTTTATTTCCTGTATTTCAAAAGTTCTCCTTACCAGTCTAAGGCATAGAAAAGAACTTACTTGGGAGATATTCCTCACCCAAATTCACAATCGTTTGTTCACAGTCAATAGCTTGGGGCGCAAGTTATTTTTTACTCTCAAGTCTGTTAGAATTGAAAAATTGCTGAAGAGTGGCACGCTCGACACACAAAGAAAGTTAATTTATTGACCAACCATGGTCTTTGGATTAATGGGGAACTTTACCCTACCATCACAGAAAAAAAACGGGTGAACAACAATATCCCTTCACACGCTAAGACAGCTAGGCATTGTGTACCTGTTTGGGCTCAAATTTGACACGCCGAAAACAAAAGCCCACACCATCTCCTAGGCCGCTTGTTTCAGACCACCTCAAGCCCATCGCGCGACCCAGCCCATTAAGCGAGTGGACAGGCCAAAAACAATAAACTTGGCCCAAAACGTTAAGAGGCCTGGGAACAATGGAAATCAGAAAACAACTTGGGCCTTGGAAGAACTAGAATGGGGCTCAAAAAACACCCAGCTGATCTTTTAAAAACGGTCCCACGTGATCTCTGACTAAAAAGAGTCAACAAAATCGGGCTGAAGTCAGGATTGAACAGGAACAAGTATGAAAGAAGGACGTTTCTGAAAAACTCTGCTTGCCACGAGACCAAGTCCCGTTTTGACAGAAGATATCATGCTAAAGCGCCATTTTCAGAGAATAAGCGCACGCTGTTTCTATAAAAGGGAGATAAAGCGGGAAAAACAGGGAGTTGTTCAAAAACTGGGAACTTGCCATCACAAGCTTCATACTCGTGCAAAAGCAGTTGAAATGGAAGAACAGTATGGCACCACACCAAAACGCAGGGAAATGATCACTCCAAGAAACTAATTGATAAGTGCTCGGTGCCAGAAATGGATGGAACTCCTGTTGATTCTAATTAAAAATTAAAAAGGTCTTTTAGTTACTTGCCGCCCACTCTCAAAAATATTCCCTATAAATATAAAGAGAGGGTGAACGCATCAAGACACCCAACCAACTCAACAAAAACTCAGTCAAAAGACAAACACTCAAAATGATCACTTGATCACGAGAACTCCAAGCTAAGTCCAACAGGCCCAGGGTCTGAAGCATCTTAATTTCAAAAGCTTTTCAACAAGCTTGCAGAATCATCCTGTTTTTCTCCAGCAAAAGAGCGGTTGAACCATTGTTTCTGATTTGAATTCCAGTTCACAAATCAACAATAACGAGGTCTCTCTCGTTACAAATTCTGTTCACAGAGCCAAGGCAAGCAGAGATTTGAGTTTTCTCAAATATGAAAACCTCAACAAATTTATGAAGAGCCCTGACTAAGGCAGGCACAGGTATTACAATCCATTTCCAGCTCAAGTCCAGTCACTTCTGCCCTTTCCAGACTGGAGAAGTCCCAGTCCTGCCCATCCAAAAGCCCTCCAGGGTTCGAAATAGATTAAAGCTCTGCCAAACTCAAGCTTTGGTATCGATTTTGCAGCTGAAGCCTAGCAGTTGAAGTTGTTAAAAGTCCAGTCCAGCCCAGGCGTATCCAGGTCCAGCCCAAGAACGAAGCAACTATCCGGGCAGGAAATGGAAGCACAGCCCTCTTCTTGTCCTTGTATAGCTAGTTTTTCCCTTTCTGAGTCTTGTAAAAGGGAGTTCTGCCTGAAATTGGTTCAATCTGTCATCTCTCATTCTGGCCAGGAACTACCGGTTTTGGAAATCCTGAGGAAAATTGTCAAAGTCCTTACCAGTCTAAGGCATAGAAAAGAACTTACTTGGGAGATATTCCTCACCCAAATTCACAATCGTTTGTTCACAGTCAATAGCTTGGGGTGCAAGTTATTTTTTACTCTCAAGTCTGTTAGAATTAAAAAATTGCTAATGGTGGCACGCTCAACACACAAAGAAAGTTGATTTATTGACCAACCATGGTCTTTGGATTAATGGGGAACTTTACCCTACCATCACAGGTACACAAAAAGGAGTGAACAGGACCCTCTTAATCAAAACGGGGTACACGTCCATTTCCCCTTCCTCAGTATATGGACACCTATATCCCTTCATATCAGTACCATTCATGCCTCTCTCTCTCTCTCTCTCTCTCTCTCCCTATATATATATATTAATGAAAGGGAATAGCTAGCTCTTCTATCCAGCATTCCAGCTCTCCTGCCTCCCGTCCCCGGTGACGAGTTCTGTATCACTCTGCCCAAGAAATATTTTGCATTAATTTATATTCATGTGGTACATTGTCCGTGTCAGAATCATTCATCACCTTCCATTTCCTACCAACTGGTTTTTTAATATCATACACATGCATATGCTGCTAGTGTTCGAAAAATCGGCCTAGGCGGGTCCTGGGCGGATCCTTCATTTCCGAGAGCTTTAGGCGGCACCATGTGGTAAACTAAGCGAAGAAGATTTGGCAGGATCTGCTCCACGAGCTTGCGGCGATAGCACCAGGTGGTAAACGCGAAGAAGATGACCTAATGGAATACGCTGTACACATCGTTTTGTTGGGTAGGAGTTATTAGGCTATACGTATCGTTTTGGTGGGTAGGAGTTATGGGCCCAACAAACAAAATTGCAATGTAATATTTTTAACTAATATGTTAATTGAATAATAGAGTATTATTATATGCTTTATGCTTAACTTTTTCCCCATGTTTTATATCAATTATGGTACTTTCTAATTTAGGCCACTAATTTATGTATCATTTTATTTTGCATAATTTTGGTATAAATTTATAATTTATAATACAAAATAATTATAAATAATAATAAAAAGAAATGTCTAGGCCCCGATTACTCCTTTAGGCACTAAGCCAATGCCTACTGCTCGACTACTGCCTAGTGATTTTTCCCACCTAGCGATTTTTCAAACATTGGCATTTTCATGTTCTTTTTCCCTAGATGAATTTGCAAATGTGGATGCAGATTTCAACTCATTTTTGGTCACAAGACAGCAAAATCTGATAACATCAATGAGATCACATAAAACCAACTGCAAAATTTGGAGTTGTGCATACAAGATCTAGAAGAGTCACTTGAACACCATTTTCAAGGCCTTTGATCGAAACCAGAGTTTCCTTCCTCAACATCCTCAACCACTAGCTTAGGATATTAAGTTAGTTCTGATGATTCATCCAAAATTGTTTTGGCTCATGCTTATACATGAACGATATATACGCTTACAATATACTTTATTAGATACTCAATCAATACTTTTCTCTCCACATTTACTTCAATTATAGTATTTTTTTTGTTCTCATACGGTTTTTGGGAAAACTAATACCAATCTTTGAAAAAGCGCTAGGCGGTAGGCAGGGGCCTAGCCCATAGGAGTAATTGAGGCCTAGGTGGGCGCCTAGGCATTTCTTTTTTTCTTTAATTATTTTGCATTATAAATTATAAATTTATACGAAAATTAATAAAGCCCATAGAATTGATTTTTGCATTATAATGTAGTATTCAAAATTGCAATGTAAAATTGTTATGTGCAACAAAATTATGGGCTTTATTTGTAATAACCCAAACCTTACTTAGGGGGTGTATTCAATTTAGATTTTAAAAGATTTCAAGAAGTTTAAAAGTTTAGGTGTATTCAATCACGATTTTATAGAAGTCTATTCAATTTTTGGGTGTATTCAATTCAGACTTTTTAAACTCCATTCAAATTTGGATGTATTCAATCACGACTTTAAAAGACTTCATAAAAGTTTAGGTGTATTCAAAAACTCATTGATTTTAAAGGAAACACAAAAAGTGGTGGATTT
The DNA here is from genome assembly GCA_018703695.1 of Prunus fruticosa. Taxonomy (NCBI): domain Eukaryota; kingdom Viridiplantae; phylum Streptophyta; class Magnoliopsida; order Rosales; family Rosaceae; genus Prunus; species Prunus fruticosa. The sequence goes on from CM031924.1 coordinate 29,282,782, forward strand.
CGTTTGATAATAGACTAATTTTAGGTTATAACAAATCTTTGCTTCCCCCTAGAGATTTTGATAGATATATTATTTTTATTCTCAAAATATGATTTTTCACCACTTCTACTACCACCATCTTATCATGACTATCACCATAGTCGTTGCCACCACCATCACCACCACCACAATCATCGTCATTGCCTCCATCTCCGCCACCCCTAGCACCACCACCACCCACCGTCGCCCCAACTACCACCCCCACCGTCACCACCCTTACCCCCAACTCCACCACCACTACCACCCCACTATCAGCCCCACCGTCACCCCCACCTCCTCCACCACCTCACTCCTACTACCACCCCCACTACCTCCCCTACAAACCACCATCGCCACTGCCATTGTCATCACCACCACCGTCATCGCTATAAACTCCATTAAAATCAATAATAAATTTCTAACAAACTCAGTTAAAATCTATATACGATTTCAGTCAAAATCTATGTGGAGTTTGTAGAATTCAGTCAAACTCAATTAAATTCAATTAAACTCCATCAACTTTATAACTCTTTTAAAATCATTTAAAATCTAAATTGAATACACCCTCCTTAATTTTTAATTTTTAATTTATTAGGGGAAAAGACAATTTTGCTCCTAGAATATTTTAATAGGGAAAAAGTTGACTTTTTAACCAGGAAGGAATTTGGGGATTTCATTTGTACCATTGCGTAAGGCGCGACGAAACGAGTCCGTAGACACGTAGTGGACTCGAATCGGAGTTGTAACGAAGAAAATGCGATAAAAAATAGGTCAGGGGCAAAATGGTTTTAAAAACGTTTCTCCTTTCTCTCTCCTGCCTCCTTCCTCCTCGCGCTCGACAACACCCCCCCCCCCCGTTTCTTCTCTGATAGGTTCTCCTCCCAGCCACTGCCACCTCAGTTGCCGGACCGATCAAGACTTAACCGGTGTTACCCTCCAGCAAGTCCGACGTCTTTCCGCCTTCCGCGCCGTGGTTTGGCTGGAAAACCTGAGTTTTCCCGTCGGTTTTTGATAGAGCTAGGGCTGCCGGTTTCTTCCTCCTTTGGCCACCAATTTTGACGATTGAGGTAGGGATTTCTAGCTATTTTCCATGCTATAGCTGATGATTGGATAGGATTTGAGAAATTTTGAGGTTTGACAGGTTGATTTTCGAAATTGAGTTTGGCCGGTTTGGAACCTCGATTCCAGCCACTTTTTGGCCCTAGTCCAAGAACAAAAGTGGTTCCAAATTAGGTGTTTTACCTAGAATAGGAGTTTGGGCCGGTGGTTTGGAGAATTTTCGGCCGCCAGAATTTACTCAACATTTGAATGATCCTCGTGTTCTCACGAGCGCATACGAACTTGCGGATTTCAATTTGGTTAACATTTGAACCCGAACGATCTCGCCTCCTGCAAGATTTCTGGGTTCAATACGTTTGAACCGTTGGATCATTATCAAACTGAAATATGTTGATCTAGGTAATTCCAGGGTCGTGTAGGATTCGACGGATCGTGAATCGGAGTCTAGATACTCTAAAATGCTAACCATAGGGCTAGGGTTACGGAAAATCGTCCCGTCTGTTGGATCGTGCGATCGTGAGCAATCTGACCGTCCAAATTCAGACCAAACTTTCGGGACATGTGTCCTAGGCATGTTGGAACCTCTAGGAACTTTCGTATCGTTATTTTGAGGTCGTGGACCCCATGGGTTCTCGAGTTGACTTTTGGGGACTTTATCGCTTTTTAGTCCCCGAGTTACTTCTAAACCATTCCAAATGAGAGGAAAGCTAATGTGGGCATAGGAATGACCTTTAAGTTATTGAACGCACTTTTAGGAGCCGGGGTCAGGGTTTTAAATTAATATTATATTATTGAGCAAATTTAGTAATAAAATATTATGATGGTTATCCAGGCACCAGGGCACAGGCTAACCCGTAGAAGGGACCTTCAAAAGGTCTAGCTAGCACGAACCGCAGTGAGTGGATTGTTTGTTTTCATAAATGAATTTATGCAATTAAATTCATTATTTTATCTTGAATAAGTTTATTTAAAAGATCGATGTTTCTATGATTTGATTTGTTGCCTTTTAAGTATTTCAATCCATATGCCGCCGAGAGGGATATCCTTAAAGGATATAGGAAAAGGAAATTAAATATCAGGTTTAATGGCAGGAGAGTTTTAAGTTAAACAGAATTCGTTTACTTGATAATCTTTTCTGAATTTCATATTTCTTTAAGCCAACTTAGGTACCCAAATATAAATATGTTGCCTTCATATTTAAATGGTTGCCTTCGGTTATAATGATGTCTACGAACATCCTATTGCATTCGGTTAGGTCAGCATGCTTGACACTGCCCACGAGTTTCGGGGATGCCCGAACCGTGTGGTGCGAGGAATGCGGCTGAGGTGGGCAAAGTGTCCCTCGAGTCTTGAGAGGATGGCGGATACAGGTTGACCAAGTGTCCCCTGAATTCTCCGAGGATTGCGGCTCGAGTTGACTTCGCATCATCCAGACCTGCGAGAACGTGTCACCAATGGTGATACGAGGAATTGATGGATTATGGGGAATTGACGGATTATAAGGAATTGACGGAAACTAAAGGAATTGATGGAACTATAAATGGGTACACCTAGGTGGTAGATTAAAGTTGATTTCAATGCTTTCAAGGAATTAATGTTTGACCAAATGTGTGATTGACTCTATAGATATAGATATGAATGCATTGGTTTCAGGACGAGTATTAAATAAGAAAATGATTTAGTTTCATAACTGTTTTTACAATGGGGTTAGTACGTTCCTATGTACTTTCAGAAACTTTGTTTTTGGTCCACTCACATTTTTAATGTTTTGCGCCCTGAGGCAGGAGTCGTGCTTTAGTGCACAACCACCGGGCCGAGACCACCTTCCACCACGTCTTTTGCCAACGTAGGGTTATGTATAATTACATTATACTTGTAATCTATTATGTGTAGAGCTCTTGATATTGCCCTAGAATGTATGTTTAACTGTTATAATGTAATTATTTGCATGCTGGCAGTTGGTGTACATATTTTTATGCTTGTTTGACAGGTTTGAATTTTGGGAATGATCAAATTACAGGGGAAACTCTGCCGAATTTTCGGCAGAAGTCAAACCCTAGTTTTAATTGGAATTTGATAGGAAGGGCAATTAGGTCATTTGTGCCCAATACCTGCCAGGTGTCCGGACACAGAATAGGGTTCCTTTCGGATTCCAAAGTGGAATTTGGGTCGGGTCCTGTCATTATTACTCAGATTTCAAGTTTTCTTTTTACTAAATAAGGTGATAAGAAAGTTATTAAATTTTTGGATAAATTAAAGGAAACATAAAGTTCAATACATTTAATATGGGTAAATTTGGAAAACAAAAAATAGTTGGTAAGATGCATTAATGACATTATTTTAAGTGTAAAGAAAGTGACACATGTCATAAGAAAAAGGGAGAAAGTCCAAAAGAAAAGGTTGCTAGCATTCCCCTTTATTTTATTTTTTTTTTAAAAACAGCCAGAGTTTTTTATTCGATTGGAGAGAGTGAGGGGAATGGCAAGATCAGGAAGAACTAGTTGTCTCGTTTTATTTCATCCCTCCATACCGCTGTTGAGAATTGAATTCGAGACCTTGAACCACAATTAATATATACTTGGCCACTTGGGTATGTGATCAGATGTTGCTATATCATATGTCATGCAGAGACTAAGCGTGATTGCATTGCCCACTAAATTTGAGATAATGGAAAGGCACATTAATGGTGGCGGGTGCTTGACTCTAACAGAAAATATATATCTCCCTGAAATGATGGTATTTGCAATGCCCTAAGCATTCGGCACAATGCCACATGGGCCATTAAATTTGAATTTGATGTTTGCATTTCAAATCCCCCTTGGAGAAAAAAGGGTTTAGGTATTCTAGGACTTTTCGTTTACCCGAAATATTTGATTCTTGGCTTCCCAAACAAAAAAACAAAGAATAATAAGCAAAAGAGAGGGTATGTTAAGAGTCTTTATTATGATTGATATTCTACCAGTTTGCTGCCTATATATATAACGCTGTATGCCTTGTGCTATTCATTGTTTGATATCATCAACTCAATCGAAATAAATATTTTTTATATAAAAAGAACAGAGTTGTTTTATTACTACATTGGAGAGAGTGAGGAGGGGAATAGAAGCTCCTCGTCCGTCGATGAACGACCACTAGTTTTCTCCAAGTCCAGGACTCTCAAAAGAGCTCGTCGGATACCTAATGAGCAAGATGGCTCTCACTCTCATATTGTCGTAACCATTCAACACAACTTGTTCCGAAATGGTGTTTTAATCGTGATAAAACCCAATGGTTACGGCCACAAAAGTCACGGGATCAAAATTTTTTAACTGCACCGTTATTAATGACTTTAGTCACGAATATTCGTGGCTAATACTGCCAAAAGTCACGAAAAAAAAAGTGACTGTTGTGTTTTTTTTGTAGTGTACGTGAATGGAGTTTGAAGGGTTATAGAATTCTGGCACAACAGATGTTAATGGTTTCTTTATTTAGGCATCCCTTTTCCATGTAGATTACCAATGGCAAGTTATTATCACTCACCCAAATTCAGTGCCAAATTTTCTTTAAAAATAAAAATAAAAACTCGGTGACAAGTTCCTCCTTGGTTCAGAGATTGAATGTGACACCAACTATTTCATCCAAAAGAAACCATCGTTTTCTCAACTTTCTTCTTCTTGAAATAGGGAGATTTAATTTTAGAATTATTCGTAATCATGAGATAATATCATATTATCTTCTCTTTTGTTTTTAAATACTAAATCATTATCTATCTATCTATTTATCTCGAGCATGGAATTCAGATTAACATCAAATAAATTGAACAATGCTCTTTGAAATTGAGGGCAATATAGTAATTATATGACAAGTTTATAATTGAAAAAGAGTTCACATATTCTAGGACTTCGGTATCAACAAGTCTTTGATTATTATTGTCATCCCCTAAAATGAATCATGCACATTATATTCTTCCAATGGAGGCCTATATTTTATTTTATTTTTTAGTCGAAGGAAAAAAGGATATTCCATTAACATAATAAAATACAAACAGGCCCAATACAAAAAACAAAACAAAAAACAAAAGCACAACCCAACAAAATAAAAGCCCAACCATAATACACATACTTTAGACCCAACATAACAAAAAACCCTAAGACACACACAACCCTAAAATCACACCCAAGAACTAAGTAGCCGCAGCCGCTGCCACCCGATCTGCTGTTGAGGCCTATATATAACGGTATCATCAGCTCCTTCGAGAGAAAGTAAAAAGAAAGAACAACCAGACTTGTTTTTTAATTGGATTGGAGAGAGTGAGGGGAATGGCAAGATCATCGTCCAATGGAGATTCGGATGAAACCATCAGGTCGAGGAGCAAGAGAGCTCGTGAAGATGAAAGATACTTTAACTTCGATGATCTTATTGGAGCAGAAGAGGAAGAGGAAGAGCCAAATAATGGACCACAAGTACATGAACAGCAGGAAGGGTCTCATGTTGTCGTTACCCTAAACGATCCAGAATTATTTGATTGCCCTATTTGCTATGAACCCTTGACCATCCCTGTCTACCAATGTGACCAAAATGGCCACATAGCTTGCTCCTCCTGCCGCACCAAAATTAACAACAAATGTCCCTCCTGTTCCAGGTTCATCAGGTTCAATCGTTGCCGAGCAATCGAGAAGGCTCTCGAATCAATCACAACATCCTGCCAAAACTTGCAGTATGGATGCAAAAAATCTTTGACTTTCGATAAGAAAGGTCCACATCAAAAGGCATGTGTGTATTCACCTTGCTCTTGCCCCCGTTTATATTGCAACTTTGTCTCTTCAGCCAAGCAGGTATACCGACACTTCACCAGTAGCCATGAGATTTCCGCAGCAACACGATTCAAGTTCAACAACAGTTTTCCTGTTTTACTAAATGCTGGCAACAACTTTCGTGTTCTTCAAGAAAAAAATGATGGTACATTATTTATCCTCAAGAACCATTATGTTGAAGGTCTAGGAAATGTAGTGACAATTAGTTGTATACAACCAGTCTTCATGAGCGGCTTCTTCTATGAGCTTGCTACGAAAGCGAAAAAAGGTTCTCTCAGATATCAGTCTTTCACAAGGGGCACTCCAAGCCGGCAGGTAATTGATGACGGCCCTCCTAAAACCGGGTTACTTTTAATCCCATGTGATTTTATCACTTCTGATGGACAGCTCAAGATGGATATCTGCATATGGCCTAAACTTTCCAGTATTCTACGAAATTAGCCATGTTTCTTAACATAAGTTGCAGGATATGCACGGGACAGGAATTTACCGCATCAAATGGTATTTTTCATGGACATGTTAGAAGCATGGGATTGGTGTCCAGTTTTGATGGGGAAGACTAGTGGGAGTCTGTTTTAGAATCCAGCCTTCTTTTTGGTAGCTTATTTTTATTATTATTTAAGAACCTTGATTGATTTTCAATTAAAGTGCAGTCTTATTATTATTATTTGATTATGTGTTTAATTTATTTAAACAAGTGATTTCAGTTGGTATCAAGTGTAGACAAGCTAGCTTCAATAATTACACCTGATACTCACTCACGAAAGAGTTATTTTGGAAAAGGGAGATCTTGTAATCTCTTAAAGAAGTGATACCTGATACTATTATTCAACTTTTTCATAAATGAGTTTACCACACTGGATAGTTTCTTTGAAGATGAAAATGTATGCCATAAATGAGTTTACGTAGGTCCAAGATAGTCTCTGTGATTAGAAACTGCTGGTAACACTTAGATTTTTTAATTTAATTTAATTTATTTTTTTCCTCCTGTGGTGAACTCAGTACTCTCTTACCTTGTGTATATGTTGACTGGATCTTGCTGCATGAGAGTCAAAATTTGCTGAAGAAATTTAAATATAGCCAAAAATTATTAGAATATGAGGTATCGGAAAGAATTGAAATTCTCATTCCCCAATATCGCTTGTATAAATAAAATAATTGAAGAAATAACTACAGTCCAATGGGCTAAAGTGGAGTTTTAGCCCTAAGCCCTAAAATAATCTGACAAAATTGTCACGCAAAAAGAACAGCCGCGGGCTATAGTGTTCTGTTAGTGAGGTTAAGAGAGCTATGTTATCTTGTCATATTAAACTAGCTTTTTTTGTGTGAGTAGGCAGACTTTAAAAACGCTGTTTGTATGGATACTGTAAGATGATAACTGGGGGGATGATATGTTATCTATAAATGAAATAGAAGCACTTTGTAAAGTTGTCTTTCAAATTTTGAAGATAAGGTGGGAAAATAACATCCTGTGGAAATAGCAGGAACTGAGTGGCTGAGCCAGAAAATTTTCAGAGGGGGGCACATTATATGTTGAAATATATTTTTCTTTAGGGTGACAATGAAACTAATTTTTTACTTAATACAAAATCCCTAATTTTTGTACTCCATTATTTTACATATTATATTAACTATCTACTCAACATCGATTATAGGAAAAAATCAAATGAAATGCAATTTATTAAAAATACACAATAAGAAAATTTGAGCGGTAATTTATCACTACAAATCAAAGTGCGACAATATACCAATGATAGTGAGAAAAGGAAAATTAGAAAAATACAAAGAAAGAAATACATGACACTTCAAAATTTGGTTAGAAAAAGTATGATTATATTAATAATACAATAGCTTAAAATAAAATTTGAGAGGGGGCACATGCCCACACTGGGCCTTAGCTCCCTCCGCCACTGGCAGCAGGGTGTGAACGGAATTCCATGCTCGAGGACTCTTTTTTAATAATAGTATAGATAGATACATAGGAAATGATTTATTAGTCAAAGAAAGATAATGATTTTATTATAATGCTTATCTCAAAATTAAACCGGAAAAGAAGGTAGCCCATGAGAAATAAAATTCTCAAGAAGAAACCATTAGCGTCTGTTGTGACAGAAGCCAAGGAATTCAAACCCCATTCATGTAGTATCACTGTTAAATATGTATTTGATGAAGTTTACAACCATTTTGATACAGCCAATTCGCTTCAAAATCAATCGAAATTGTTTCCCCCCTTAATTTCTACAAATACTAACACTATGCAACCTATATTTATTGATTAATATAAAGAATAAATTGAGATAATTAAGCCAAGATTCAGTAAATATTTACATCATCAAGGAGGCTTACTACCTTGGATTAAATCAAAATTTCAAACATAATGGGAGATACACTTTAAGGCAATGGTCCTGGAATATGAAGGGGCAACAAAACCTTCTTTTTTTCGGTTACATTGGGAGGAAAGAAACCCTGGGGAAATTAACTCCAAAATGCAAGATACATACAAAAAGTTCGGTAAACAAATTAATATAGAGTTGAGTCCAAGCTAGTAAATACGCATTCATTACAAATTTAAACCCGAATCAAAATTCTAAGTTCTTCAAGTTGGCAGGAAGAAGCAAAACATATTCACTCAATTGTATAAAAACAGAACCAACTAATAACGAGGAGAAGAACAAGAAGGCTACAGCCTTGTATTACCGAACAATCTTGTCCCATGCCAAAACACCATACCCTACAAAGGAAGGATACCTTTCGGCCATATGCAAAGCTCCATCTTAAGCTGGCCACCAGGACTGATAAATCCACAAGGAATTAAAAGAAACCCGGTTCTAGGAGGGCTATCATCAATAAGATGCAGGCTTGGAGTGTTCATTGCGAAACTCTGTAATATGAGATAATTTTTCTCGGTTTTCGCATAAAGCTCAAAGAAGAAGCCCTCCATGAAGCCAGGTTGTACACAAGTAATTGTCATTGCATTTCCTAGATCTTCAACATGATGGTTCTTGAGGATAAATAATGTACCATTATTTTTTTCTTGAAGAACAAGAAATTTGTCACTGGCATTTAATGAAACAGGAACACTGTCGGAGTACCTGAATTGTGTTGCAGAATTCACATGGCTACTGCTGAAGTGTTGGTATAGCTGCTCAGGTGAAGAGACAAAGTTTCAAGATAAATGGGGGCAAGAGCAAGGTGAATACACACATGCCTTTTGATGTTCACTGTTGTGAATTTATTGCAAGCGCACAATCCGCACAAGTAGAAAATGATAAGTGAAGTGTCATTCCCACGAAGAGTGATTTAATTTACTAAGTACCAATTGTGATTAACCCAAGACTTTATTTGAACAATTGAATTATGAGATTTTGATTGATTAATTAACTAAAACAATGAATAAAAACAAGCTTAGAAAAATAAAATAGTGAGATTCAAGTTATGAGAGAACTAGAGCTTTCCAATTTCACCATAGCCAATTCTACCCAATTCCCTTAATTAGCATGTTAATCCTAATTATTCTCCATGTTGACAGTTGATTTTCCCTATTTTATTTGATACTCCATCCCTGGTTACACCAAAAGTATCCTTATTACCAACCCACTTTATCCCAGTGATGGAATTAAGATAATAAGAACCTATTAAACTCCTTGGAAAACCTGCAAAACAACCACATAAGTCATGACAAACATCCCTGTCTAATCATGTAACTCATGGCATCTAGTACAAGAAGCAACCCCAAATTGGATATCCCTATCCAATTTAGCATCAAAACAATTAAATGTTGGCCAAACATTCAAAGCATTAAGCATGGTAATAGATACTCAACATGAAAAAATACTTGGAATTAACATTGACTAAAGTAATTGAGTATTCATGGCTAGGCTACATCGTAGCCCTAGCAAAAAGAAATTAGTTCATGACAACTTTAATAAAAACCATGATAAACAATGTCATAAGAAAGAAAAAACCAATTGAAGATTTGATCTTCTCAGAACAGGAACTCAAGCTCCAAGTCGTCTTCTTTGTCTCTCTGAAACTCTCTCTCCTTTGAGTATTTTGGCTATGCGTCTGAATATGTAGGAATTTTGATGGTAGTTGATGGAGGGTGACGGATGGATGATGGGTAAAGGATCCCTTTAACAATGACCTAAACTCCCTATTTATAAAACCCCTAGAAATCCTACCTAAGGTATAATTACAATTGTTATTAAAAAAAAAAAAAAAGGATTCCTTCTAATATAAGGTCTTCTTTATTTCTCCTTGTTTGACTTGATAAGACTTTTTTTTTTAGTCAAAAACTTGATAAGACTTGAACCATCTTGAACTAGGAAATTTGACGACATTCTTTGCAACAAAAGGAATGACTTGGCTTCTTTTTAATTAAACTCCAATCTTCATCTTCTTGCCCTTTTTAGCACACTTTCTCCTATTTCACAATTCCTTGACAAATCTCACTAAACCAATTAAAACAACCAATTTAATCCAAGAAAATTTACAAATAAATAAGCAAAGGGGGCATAAAATATAGACTTATCAATCACCTTTTTTATGGAAAGCCACAGATTCTTTGCATCCATAATGAATGTTTTGGCACGATATTGTGATAGATTCAAGAGCCTTCTCGATGGCACGGCAGCGATAGAATCCTATAGACCCAGAACAGGAGGGACATTTGTTGTTGATTTTGTGCAGCAGGAGGAGCAAGCTATGTGCCCATTATGGTCACATTGGTAGACAGGGATTGTCAAGGGTTCAAAGCAAATAGGGTAATCAAATACTTCTGGGTGGGTTAGGGTTATGACAACATGAGAGTGAGACCCTTCCTGCCCTTCATCTTGGATATGATCATTGTCGTTTCTTTCATCTTCACTTTCTCTACCAACTTCTTCTTCACTTTCTCCACCAACTTCTTCTTCTTCAGATTGACCACTTTCTCCTTGTTCCACCTCTTCCACCTCTTCCTCATCCATTAAGATGGATACCTGAGGTCGAGGAAGGATTCAGTCGAGCTCTCTTATGCATGCGCCTGATGTTAACTTGTTCATCTGAATCTCCACGTAACGATGCAGGCCGGATCCTAAAGCAAAGGGGCATGTCATAATCATCATCACTGGACGGGGACCTTGCCATTCCTATCTCTCAATGTAGTAAACAACTCTGGTTGTTTTGTCGTTTTCAGATGGAAAATTTATCTCAATGGAGTTGATACTAAACAAGAATAATGCAATATGTAGCGTTATATACAAGCCTCAATCATAACAGAGAGACTCTTGGCATTCCTTTTTCAATCATATACAGGCCTCATGTGCAAGATCCTTTTTTGCTTATTTTATTCTTTTTTTTTTGGGAAGCCAAGAATCAAGAATTCCATAAAGAAACGTCCTGGAATATATAAACTATTTTCTAGAATTTCGAAAAGTCCTAGAGAATATTTAAATCCCTTTCTCCAAGGGAGATTTCAAATCCAAAACATCAAATTCAAATTTAATGGCTCATGTCACATTTTGGCTAAGAAGATGAAAACCACCCTTTTTCAGATCATGATTCCATAATCGACTCCAAGCAAAGTTATGAAATTCAATGTTTTCCAAATTTGCAGTATGGATGCATACAGCCGCTAAAGTGGTGAATGTGTGTGTGAGGGGTTGGAGTTTCTGTTACTCTATAGGACATTTCTTGTAGATCAGTCTCAAAGTTTCAACTTAGCCTTCTCGATTAGCCTAACTGCGACGAAGACATATACAAATAGACAATAGGAACTCCCATCCTGATTTTTTTTTGTAAACATCAAGTCCAAGCTACTAAAAATGCATATAGTTGATTAATTAAAACCTCAACAGCAAATACTTGCTTTAAACTTATTTATTTTTTTCATCAAACTGAGTTCTTAATGTTGGCACGCAGAAGAAGCAAAAACATATTCACCTCCAATGTATAAAAAAATAACCAACTAATAATTGGGGGAGGACAAGAAAAAAATCACAAGGCTATGCATGCCTTGTATTAGATGCGGTAAATTCCTGTCCCGTGCATATCCTGCAACTTATGTTAAGAAACATGGCTAATTTCGTAGAATACTGGAAAGTTTAGGCCATATGTGTAAACTTAATAGATTGCATATAAGAGAACACTACCTTGTTCTGTAGCCATTGGAATGATCGAAGCAGCAACTTGACACACACAGCACTTCTCCTCAATATCGATTTCTGTATTCTCTCACAGATGGGGTATGAGTTCTTTAGAGTTGGGTAGATCCGATATTGAGCAGGGACTATGTATTTATATGCATCAGTCGGAACTCCTTGCCCATCAAGGAGTCTCTCAACCTCTCCTTATTGCATCAGAATTAGTAGTTCTAATCCACTATGAATTAGGAACCTTAGCAGTCTTGGATTTAAACTGAAACACTTCTCTCCAAGACTTACAAGTCCAGTTATAATTGAATTCCTTAGTCTCCACATAGCTTTGGGACTCTACGTTGATTAGCAGACCACTTGAGTGAGATTTTTAAGACATAAAAATCTTACATTCTCCCACTTGGTCTATAATCAACAAAACCATGTTTCAACTACTTTATGGCCATGGAAATCAATTAAACTGTATTCCTAAACAAGCTCTTGGTCAACTATGAAAACAAGCATCGAATTATCAAGGTGCCTTGAATATAAAACATCCAGGACCTTTATAATCACATATACCTATTTGCATAGCCACATAAAGCTTCCGTCAAGATTAGAACACAAGATGAACATGACTTTTCTTTAGAAAATGCTTTATGTCATTACCTGTAGTCCACTTCTTTAAGAGATTACAAGATCTCCCTTTTCCAAAATAACTCTTTCGTGAGTGAGTATCAGGTGTAATTATTGAAGCTAGCTTGTCTACACTTGATACCAACTGAAATCACTTGTTTAAATAAATTAAACACAGAATCAAATAATAATAATAAGACTGCACTTTAATTGAAAATCAATCAAGGTTCTTAAATAATAATAAAAATAAGCTACCAAAAGAAGGCTGGATTCTAAAACAGACTCCCACTAGTCTTCCCCATCAAAACTGGACACCAATCCCATGCTTCTAACATGTCCATGAAAAATACCATTCGATGCGGTAAATTCCTGTCCCGTGCATATCCTGCAACTTATGTTAAGAAACATGGCTAATTTCGTAGAATACTGGAAAGTTTAGGCCATATGCAGATATCCATCTTGAGCTGTCCATCAGAAGTGATAAAATCACATGGGATTAAAAGTAACCCGGTTTTAGGAGGGCCGTCATCAATTACCTGCCGGCTTGGAGTGCCCCTTGTGAAAGACTGATATCTGAGAGAACCTTTTTTCGCTTTCGTAGCAAGCTCATAGAAGAAGCCGCTCATGAAGACTGGTTGTATACAACTAATTGTCACTACATTTCCTAGACCTTCAACATAATGGTTCTTGAGGATAAATAATGTACCATCATTTTTTTCTTGAAGAACACGAAAGTTGTTGCCAGCATTTAGTAAAACAGGAAAACTGTTGTTGAACTTGAATCGTGTTGCTGCGGAAATCTCATGGCTACTGGTGAAGTGTCGGTATACCTGCTTGGCTGAAGAGACAAAGTTGCAATATAAACGGGGGCAAGAGCAAGGTGAATACACACATGCCTTTTGATGTGGACCTTTCTTATCGAAAGTCAAAGATTTTTTGCATCCATACTGCAAGTTTTGGCAGGATGTTGTGATTGATTCGAGAGCCTTCTCGATTGCTCGGCAACGATTGAACCTGATGAACCTGGAACAGGAGGGACATTTGTTGTTAATTTTGGTGCGGCAGGAGGAGCAAGCTATGTGGCCATTTTGGTCACATTGGTAGACAGGGATGGTCAAGGGTTCATAGCAAATAGGGCAATCAAATAATTCTGGATCGTTTAGGGTAACGACAACATGAGACCCTTCCTGCTGTTCATGTACTTGTGGTCCATTATTTGGCTCTTCCTCTTCCTCTTCTGCTCCAATAAGATCATCGAAGTTAAAGTATCTTTCATCTTCACGAGCTCTCTTGCTCCTCGACCTGATGGTTTCATCCGAATCTCCATTGGACGATGATCTTGCCATTCCCCTCACTCTCTCCAATCCAATTAAAAAACAAGTCTGGTTGTTCTTTCTTTTTACTTTCTCTCGAAGGAGCTGATGATACCGTTATATATAGGCCTCAACAGCAGATCGGGGTGGCAGCGGCTGCGGCTACTTAGTTCTTGGGTGTGATTTTAGGGTTGTGTGTGTCTTAGGGTTTTTTGTTATGTTGGGTCTAAAGTATGTGTATTATGGTTGGCTTTTATTGCTTTGTTGGGTTGTGCTTTTGTTTTTTGTTTTGTTTTTTGTATTGGGCCTGTTTGTATTTTATTATGTTAATGGAATATCCTTTTTTCCTTCGACTAAAAAATAAAATAAAATATAGGCCTCCATTGGAAGAATATAATGTGCATGATTCATTTTAGGGGATGACAATAATAATCAAAGACTTGTTGATACCTAAGTCCTAGAATATGTGAACTCTTTTTCAATTATAAACTTGTCATATAATTACTATATTGCCCTCAATTTCAAAGAGCATTGTTCAATTTATTTGATGTTAATCTGAATTCCATGCTCAGATAAATAGATAGATAGATAATGATTTAGTATTTAAAAACAAAAGAGAAGATAATATGATATTATCTCATGATTACGAATAATTCTAAAATTAAATCTCCCTATTTCAAGAAGAAGAAGTTCGAGAAACGATGGTTTCTTTCTGGATGAAATAGTTGGTGTCACATTCAATCTCTGAACCAAGGAGGAACTTGTCACCGAGTTTTTATTTTTATTTTTAAAAGAAAATTTGGCACTGAATTTGGGTGAGTGATAATAACTTGCCATTGGTAATCTACATGGAAAAGGGATGCCTAAATAAAGAAACCATTAACATTTGCTTGTGCCAGAATTCTATAACCCTTCAAACTCCATTCACGTACACTACAAAAAAACACAACAGTCACTTTTTTTTTCTGTGACTTTTGGAAGGATTAGCCACGACATATTCGTGACTAAAGTCATTAATAACGGTGCAGTTAAAAAATTTTGATCCGTGACTTTTGTGGCCGTAACCATTGGGTTTTATCACCATTAAAACACCATTTCTAACAAGTTGTGTTGAATGGTTACGACAATATGAGAGTGAGAGCCATCTTGCTCATTAGGTATCCAACGAGCTCTTTTGAGAGTACTTGGACTTGGAGAAAACTAGTGGTCGTTTATCGCCTACGAGGAGCTTTCTATTCCCCTCCCTCACTCTCTCTCAATGTAGTAATAAAACAACTCTGTCTTTTTATATAAAAAATATTTATTTCGAATTGAGTTGATGATATCAAACAAATGAATAGCACAAGGCATAGACCTTATATATATACATAGGCAGCAAAATGGTAGAATATCAATCATAATAAAGACTCTTAACATACCCTCTCTTTTGCTTATTATTCTTTGTTTTTTTTGTTTGGGAAGCCAAGAATCAAATATTTCGGTAAACAAAACCTCTAGAAGACCTAAACCCTTTTTTCTCCAAGGGGGATTTGAAATGCAAACATCAAATTCAAATTTAATGGCCCATGTGGCATTGTGCCGAATGCTTAGGGCATTGCAAATACCATCATTTCAGGGAGATATATATTTTCTGTCAAGTCAAGCACCCGCCACCATTAATGTGCCTTCCATTATCTCAAATTTAGTGGGCAATGCAATCACATGGTTCTACATGACATATGATAGCAACATTCTTGAGTCACATACCCAAGTGGCCAAGAGAATATTAATTGTGGTTCAAGGTCTCTAATTCAGATTCTCAAACAGCGTGGAGGGATGAAATAAAGCAGAACAACTAGTTCTTCCTTGACTCTTTTGCCATTTTCCTCACTCTCTCCAATCGAAGTAAAAACTCCGGCGTTTTTAAAAAAATTAAAATAAAGGGGAATGCTAGCAACCTTTTTCTTTCCCCACTTTCTCCATTTTTCTTATGACATGTGTCACTCTCTTTACACTTAAAAATAATGTCATTAATGCATCTTACCAACTATTTTTTGTTTTTCCAAATTTACCCATATTAAATGTATTGAACTTTATGTTTCCTTTAATTTATCGCAAAAATTTAATAAGCTTCTTATCACCTTATTTAGTAAAAAGAAAACTTGAAATTGTTCAAATGATGGCAGGACATGTTTACCCTAAATTCCACTTTCAACAAAGTTGAACCCTATTCTTTTTCAATACACCTGGGAGGTATTGGGCACAAATGACCTAATTGCCTTATCAAATTCCAATTAAAACTAGGGTTTTACTTTTGCCGAAAATATGGCAGGTCTCCCCTTGTCATTGATCATTCCCAAAATTCAAACCTGCCAACAAGCATAAAAATACGTAGACGAACTTCAACATGAAAATAATTACATTATAAACTTAAACATACATTCTAGGGCAATATTAAAGACTTGCACATAATAGATTACAAGTATAATGTAATTATACATAACCCTAGTTCAAAGACCGTGGTGGAAGGTGGTCTCGTGCCATGGTGGTGAACTGTAAAGCAACTCGCCTTTGGCGCAAAACATTAAAAATGTGAGTGGACCAAAAACAAAGTTTCTCTAAAAAGACATAGGGACGTCTAACCCATTGTAAAAACAATTATGAAACTAAATCATTTTCTTTATTTAATACTCGTACTCAAACCAATGCATTTCATATCTGAATATCTATAGAGTCAATCACACATTTGGTTAAACATTAATTCCTCGAAGCATTTGAATCAAGCTTAATCTACCACCTAGTTGTACCCATTTATAGTTCCATCAATTCCTTTAGTTTCCGTCAATTCCTTATAATCCTTCAATTCCTTCATACTCATTGCATCCCGGTCTACCATCGGTGACACGTTCTGAAGGTTTCTATGATGCGGGACCGCGTAATCCTCGCAGAATTTAGGGGACACTTGGTCAACCTCATCCGCCATCCTCTCAAGACTCAAGGACACTTTGCCCACCTCAGCCGCATTCCTCGCACCAGACTGGTTCGGGCATCCCCGAAACTCGTGGGGGGCAGTGTTAGATTCCTGACCTAATGGATGCAATAGGATGTTTTCTTAAACATCATTATAACCTAGAAGCAACCATTTGTAATACGAGGCAACATATTTATATTTGGGTACCTAAGTTGGCTTAAAGAAATATGAAATTCAGAAAGATTATCAAGTAAACGATTCCTGTCCTTCACTGTAGGAACTCTCCTCATTAAACCCTATATTTAATTTCCTTTTTCATATCCTTTAAGGATATCCCTCACCCTTGGCATATGGATTGAAACACTGAAAAGCAACAAATTAAATCATAAAACATCCACCTTTTAAATAAACTTATTCTAAGATAAAATAATGAATTTAATTGCATAAATTCATTTATTAAACAATAATCCACTAGCTGTTCTAGCTAGACCTTTTAGAAGGTCCCTTCTGGGTTAGCCTTTGCCTAGTGCATTGAATAACCATCATAAATATTTTATTATTAAATTTGCTCAGTAAGACAATATTAATTTAAAACCCTGACCCGGCTCCTAAAAGTGCGTTCAATAACTTAAAGGTCATTCCTATGCCCACATTAGCTTTCCTTATTTGGAAGTGGTTCAAAGTACTTCTACTAAAAAAGCAAATCATCCCAAAATTGTGAGACTTTAGAACCCATGGGGTCCACGAGCCTCAAAAGACGATACGATGTTCCTTCAAGGTTTCCAACATGCCCTAGGGACACATGTCCCTCTAAGAAGTTTGGTCTGAAATCTGTACGGTAGATTGCTCATATCGCACACTAATAGACGTATTTTTTGAGTAACCCTAGCCCTATGGTTACACATTTTTTCCAAAGTCTCAGAGTTTACTTTCAATTCACGATTCGTAGAACTCCTACACGAAATACTGAATTACCTAGATCAACATATTTCAGGTTTGACAATTCCAACGTCTTGAAACCTAGAAATCTTGCAGTCGCGGAATCAAATTTTAAACGAATGTAACCGTAAATCCGCAAGTTCGTATGCGCCTCGTGAGACACCAGATCATTCAAATGTTGAGTAAATTCCGGCGGCCGGAAATTCTACCCACCGGGCCCAAACTCTCATTAGGTAAAACACCTAATTTGTGGAAACCACTTTTGTTCTTGCAAAGGGCCTGAAAGAGCTTGGCTATCCAGGTCCAAATCGAAAAATTCAATTTCGAAAATCAACCTGTCAAACCTCAGAAACTTCTCAAATCCTACCCAATCATCTGCTATAGCATGGAAAATAGCTAGAAATCCCTGACCTGAATGTTCAAAATTGGTGGCCAAAGGAAGAAGAAAGGGGCAGCCCTAGCTTATCAAAAGGGACGGGAAAAATTAAGGTTTTCCCTGCCAACACCGGCGAGAGGGCCTGAAAGAACGTGGGACTGCTGAAGTGGAGAACATGGCTGTTCCATTGGTCCGGCAATGAGGTGGCAAGTGACAGGCAGGAGACCATCCCTAGAAAAAGAAAGCAGGGGGTGGGGGGGTTGTCGAGCGTGAGGAAGAAGGAGGACAGAGAGAAAGGAAAACGTTTTTAAAACCCATTTTGCCCCTAACCTATTTTTTATCGCATTTTTTTCATAACTTTCCAATTTTTCCAGTCCACTTACCGTGTCTACGCACTCGTTTTCACGCCTCAAGGAATGGTACAAATAAAATCCCCAAACTCCTTCGTTGGTTAAAAAGTCAACTTTTTCCCTATTAAAATATCTAGGAGCAAAATTGTCTTTTCCCTAATAAATTAATAATTAAAAATAAAGGAGGTGTATTCAATTTAGATTTTAAATGATTTTAAAAGAATTATAAAGTTGATGGAATTAATTTGAATCCCTATGAGTTGTACTGAATTCTACAACCTCCACATACACTTTCGACTGAAATCGTATATAGATTTTTTAATGAGTTTGTTAGAAATTTATTATTGATTTTATAATGGAGTGTATAGCAATGACGTCGGTCGTGATAACGCAATGGATGGCGGAAATGGTGGTTTGTCAGGGAGGTAGTGGGGGTGGTAGTAGGAGTGAGGTGGTGGAGGAGGTGGGGTGACGGTGGGGCTCAAAATGGGGTGGTAGTGGTGGTGGAGTCGGGGGTAAGGGTGGTGACGTATCGTGGTGGTAATGGGGCGACCGTGGGTGGTGGTGGTGCTAAGGGGTGGCGGAGATGGAGGCAATGACGATGATTGTGGTGGTGGTGATGGTGGTGGCAACGACTATGGTGATAGTCATGATAAGATGGTGGTAGTAGAAGTGGTGAAAAATCATATTTTGAGAATAAAAATAATATATTTATCAAAATCTCTAGGGGGAAGCAAAGATTTGTTATAACCTAAAATTAGTCTTGTATTGAGACGAAATCCACCACTATCTTCTGTTTCCTTTTAAAATCATGAGCTTTTGAGTACAGCTAAACTTTTATGTAAAGCCTTTTAAAGTCGTTATTGAATACATACAAATTTGAAGTGGAGTTTAAAAAGTCTGTAATTGAATGCACCCAAAATTGAAGAAACTTCATATAAAATCGTAATAGAGTACACATAAAACTTTTAAACTTCTTTGAAATCTTTTAAAATCTCAAATTGAATACACCCCTAAGTAAGGTTTGGGTTATTACAATAAAGCCCATAATTTTGTTGCACATAACAATTTTACATTGCAATTTTGAATACAACATTATAATGCAAAAATCAATTTTATGGGCTTTATTAATTTCGTATGATGTGTTTATAGTTCAGGGTGAGGACACCCGCCTCAGTGTTTTTAGTAAAGAACGACCAATATTTAGATGATGAAAGTTGCAGACCAATTTTGTAAAAGCTCTTCCGTTGGTTATTCAAATGGAAAGTATAGCTATACTTACTGTTATCCATACTCCTGGGTTTCGCTTTATCTCTTGTCGTATCGCTTTGATGGATATGAAGATTGGATGCAAGTACAACTTCAAAACTAGTAATTGCTGAAGTCATGTAGTCAGCAATTATTTGTGTAAACTGGCACAGGGATGCTATGGGGTTTGAAATATAGATCTGTATGAGGTGTTTGTGTTGTGGTATAATAAAGTTTTTAAGAAGTTGTAGAGGAGAGCTCAAAGCCCAACTGCGTTTTACAAATTTGTGACTGAGGTCAATGTTGACTTCACCGTACTTGATTAATTACCTCGAAACTCTTATTGAAAGGGGGGAGGTGAATGTGGAAGCTGTGGGATATGTCTGTTGTACGGCAAGATGCTCAGATGATAAAGCAAAGGGATTTGTAATTTAAACAATGATCTTTTGATTGGATACGCCGTTTTGGAGTTAGACTCTCTCCTTTGGCTTTCAGATAGAGAGAATGATTGGCAATGAACGTGGTTCGAAATGACGCCACGCCCTTTCTCCGACTATTGATTTCCAATAACCATGGTCCTCTTCTTTCTGCCTTTTACTTGCTTTCCGTCAATTTCTTCCCTCCTCGTGAGTTTACCGATCCTTTGCTCTGTCTTTGGGCTTTAGGGTGGTTCGTTGGAATCTTTGTTATTGCGGTAACATTAACCTGCTGGCACATAGTAATTTTAGTTTTAGATGATGGGCTACCACTTCTTCCACTTTTTGTCAACATCTCTCTTTTAATGTAATTTTTATTTACTTTTACTATCTATAATCGCTTTCACATGTCATATTTGAATGATATAGCCATAAGAGAAACTCTCAAACAGCCTATGCAGAGTTCAATAGCGGCACACAATCACAAGACAAACATCTAATAGGCTGCCTCCTCGAAATACATCGAAAATCAGCGGTGGATGCCTCGTTGTAATGGTTTTGTAAAAGTTAATGTAGATGCCTTTTGGAAATAAGGTACGTATGTGGCCAGAGTGGTGATCATACTAAAAAGCCCATGGGTCTTTCCTGTAGGTTTGGAAGGCCAAACCAATGTGTCCTCATATACCAAGGCTGAGACTTCGGCAATAACGGAAAGATGGAAATTTGCTATCCATGAGGGTTTCAAATAAGTTATAATTGAATCCAACTCACGCGAGGAGATTTCTAGTGTTCATGAAGCATTGCGAGAGGGAGGTGGCAATTCCACCCTTTCTCAAAACCATTTGACGTATCCCTCAGGGGGCTTCATCAATGTGGTCCTGGATTCTGAGAATGACCAGACTTGGCAGCTGATCATTTGGCCAAGCCATCTTCCTCTCAGGGATGTGCTCTTTTGTCCAGGTTGACTGACCTCCATCCTCTCTGAGATGGCATTCTCAAAAAAGTAATAACCGTGGATGATGCCCACCGCCACAAAATGGTTAGGCTAGGCTTTTAGAAGCAGTGTCTCTTTCTTTCCAATATGTATCCACAAGCTATGTCCACTTTTGATGTTTTATTTGCCTGTAGTCCCCTGTCATCTGGACTCCTGCCTGTTCTGTATTCGTGCTTCTGTTCTTGTGCTCTTGTTCAATTCAAGACCAGTTCGTCCAAAAAAAAAACAAACAACAACTTGCATTTCATTTTTCCATTGAAGGATATCAACTCTACCCAAGCATAATAATTGTGGTAGCATGGTAGCAATTACAAATTAAAATCTACCTCCAATGTGATTGTGAAGTTGAGAAGTCGAATTCATGTATCCATATGAAACGTTGTACGAAGAAGATGAACGCGAATGTACTTCGGTATTAGGTTATTGCTTTTCAAATTTTGGTGACTGCTTCCTGGACGTGTTGTACTGGATAAAATACCAATATGTTAATCCGTACCTGCCATTTTTCAATCAAAGGTGCCAAATTCTTCAGTTGTCAGCTCCCAGCTAGAATTTAGTTGTCATTCATGACGACTATACATTTATGAAATTCCCTGAATTAAGGAGAATTTGTGTGTTGAATACTTAAAGTGTTTGCCAGA
>CM031924.1:29304727-29455919 GCA_018703695.1 Prunus fruticosa
TAACTCCCAGTAATATCTAGAATATTTTAGCCCAATTAATAACAAAATGTCTTTGTTCAATTTTATACCCAATTAAATAACTACTCTAGCCCAATTTCTTTTTATTTTCGGTGAACCACAGTTGTTCTGTTGCACTTCCGTCTTTCTCTATTTTTCACATATTTCTTTCTGTTTATCTTCTTATTTATCTATTCACCTCTTTCTCTCTTATTTTATCCTTGGTACACATACTTTTCTCTTTTTTCCTATTTTTCTATACATCATATTTCTCTATTCTTCACATCTTTATATTTTTATATTCCCAAATCACAAACCAAACCAAACCAAACATAAATCGCATAGGTCCAATTTGATTCTATTCTTCTAGACATTTTCTATAAAAACCAAACCTAATCAAACTGTGTGCACGTTTCAGTTTTGGTTCCAATTCAAGAGGAAAACCAAACTGAACTGAATTGTGTCCATCCCTAATTTTGTGTTGAGTGTTGTCTTTAAAAAATAAAAGATAAAAAAAGTTTCCCGCCTCTCATTGTTCCTTTCATCTCTCTTATTTCGTTTGTTCTATTTCTAATGTCAGACATATTAATTAGTTTTCTTTTTCTTTTTATTTCTTACTAGTTATAATTAATAAGCTAATGTTTAATAGCTTCAGCATAAATGAAAAATAGCAAAGCATTTAGAACATGCTGTACCGTACTCGCGTAATTTTATGTATTTGGCTTTTATATGGAGAAGAATATATAATATCTGAAAATTGCAAATTACGGTCGTCTCACGTTTACATAATAAAAATTAATACGATTATATGACACATAAATTATGATTCCATTAGTTGAATCTTACACGTAGAATCACATAGTACATATCATACATGCCTTTGGTACATGCACACGTACATACGTACGTGCATACGTACACAAGCTTATATAGCGTCAAGAAAACAAAAATTGAAAAAAGTGAAACTACTTGCAAGTACATACATAGAAGAATCACAGGTTGTGATTTCACAAACCAGTAAAACTATACCATGACCAGAGTGTCATTGAATATTAAAATGGATTAGAGCTAGCGATGATGCTTTTATTTATTAACTAGTGGGTAGATGGAGTTGCACTGCTTCAGTGGAGCTTGAGGTTCCTCATCCTGCAAATTAAGGACAGCAAAATTCAATGGAAGTGTTGGTTTTCCAAGGAAGAAAGCTTCTAAAATGTTGAGCATATATGTAAAGGCAAGAGCTAGAATCGGGTTAAAGCAGTGTTTTCTGGTGTAGAAGCTTTTCAATTTAATTTCAACTTTGGTAGGGATAGTGGTCTTGGAAGTCAATGGACATAGTCTTAATAAAGCATTGGAATGGAAATAAAATGGAAAGGAAAGCTCGGTGTATTTTAAGCACAATTTCACATTTGAGTCAAAGAATTGGAATTAAGTATAATAATATTTATAACTAGTCATTTTCTTTTAGGTGGAGGACTTTGACGATAGTTTATGCATATAATATATATATATATATATACCTCTTTTCCTCACCATTACCTCTAGTGGTTCTGTAGTCTGGGAAGGGCACTTGGCCTGACTCAAGATGCTTGACATCTTCAACAAGACGCTCGTAGTGCCTCTTCACTTCCTCCGGGTTTTGCCGCGACCGCCTTAGAACATTGTACCAGCGGTCGGCGGTGTCCTTGTCATACACAGCCAGAGCCTTCTCAAAGGCTTTGTTTTGCTTGGCAGTCCAAGAGGACATTGAACTTGAGGCCATTAGTTTCTAGGACTAAAATGGTCTTTTGAGAAACACTATGGGGAAGAAGGGTCTAGAGTGAAAAGGGTGGTGTGGAAACAAACTGGAAAAGCTTGGAAGGCAAAGGAGAGAGTGAGGATAGTCAATAGAGAAGACTTAAGTCAAGACTCAAGAGGAGGGTGTGTTTTGTGCTCAGTGCTGGCAATACATGGCTCTTTATAAGGAGGGAGTCGACGGGGTGAGGTGGGGTAGTGCCAGTTGGCAAAGAGATCTTGGAAAAATGATGCGGAATTTGAATGATTTGGTCACCTTAGCTACCACAAAATTATTCAATCAAGCAGACAAAGATGAAGAACAACAATTACGGGAGAATCAGTATCTCAAAGAAATTTTGATTTAAAAAAAAATCAATAAAGTTGATTGAAGTCCTTTTCTTTCTTTCTTTCTTTTATAAGTTATTATCCACACTATAACAAAGAAATAGCGGACTACTTGCGGTTTGCTTACTCGTTCATTAAATTGGTCTAAAATAAATAAACGGTGACTTTTTATAAAATGTGAAATTATAATTATAAGTTCTAAAAGCAGTCAAACCCGGGAACCTAGAAGCTGTTCTCTTTGCTTATTTTGCAAATCAACTTAACCTAGAAATTAGAAATATTGGAGCTGTTTGGCCTCATGTAATTTGCCAGCTTCTGGATTTAAAAAATGGTAAGTTTGGTGACTTAGAGCCTTGAACGCTAAGCATACCAACAGAGGAAAAAACAAAAGGTGAGAGCTTCTTCATCTGTTGAGATTTCCTGCAGATTACATCATTACCCTCTCTGTTTTATTCTCTAACTCTGCAAGATCTTTAGGTGGGCCTCATGCTCGAAACCACAGTCAATCAGATAACCGTACTAAACTTTCACGTGTACATCACAAACCTTTTTTTACTTCTCCTTTTCATTTTTTGTTTTACAGTTTCGTAGCAAGAGGAAGAGCGGCAAAAAACTTGTGTGGAATGAGGATACTTCTTTTCTACTATCTCCGACTGTAATCACAGCACGCCAATTTGAAAAGTTATCACATGTGAGCATACCATGATTATCCTTAGGAAAAACAGTGTTATCTCGTTCCACAAGTGTTTCTCTAAGCAAGAGGCCTCTGTGCTGCTAGGTACAAATGACCTTGTTAGTGTCCTCTGTCCTGAGCAACGTTCCAAGCTCTCTAGCTGGCCTGCTGGATCCGTACAATGATTCAATTGTGTTTTTTCTCTGAGGAAAGGTCAACATAATGTCACCAACTCTTCAGCAGTTGGGGCCCTTTCTGATATAGTTTGGTTATTGCCACATAAACCTATTGGTGTATTCACAAATTGTTCAATGGTTTGAACTTGAGAGATTTCCTTCCAATCAGACCCTGAAATTTCAATCATTTTGGTTTAAACAGAGTTCAATCAGAACCCATCTAATTATGTACCATTTGGAAAGAAAAGGGTTGAGCTCTTAATTGTCATTTCAAACCATGTTTAGGGCAATGCAGAAAAACCATGTGTGTAGAAATCTGGTATGAAATAATTGTATCAAATGTGGTACCATTTGGAAAGAAAAGGGTTGAGCTCTTAATTGTCATTTCAAACCATGTGTAGAAAAACCATGTGTGTAGAAATCTGGTATCAAATAATTGTATCAAATCTGGTACCAATTGGTATGAATTATTGTTGTGATGTTCATGATTTTGGCCCTTTCTGGGGTCAAACAGTTCTAAAGTTAAATGGAGAAATACAAATTTCTGCACCTGCTATATATAACAAGGTTATCCACACATAATGATCTTGTTTGCTTTGTCTTTAGCTGTTGCTTCAGGATGATGCATTGGAGTCACAAACACCAATTCCCACAGCCCTCCACTTGTTCTTCAGATTTTAGCTCATTTTGATCCAGAAATCACTGTTTCTAATTGCTACATTTGGTTATTTCTCAAATAAAAGAAAAAGGTGTTTCAACTTTAACCTCTCAGATGGTTTGAGTCTGGCTGGCTGTCTGTTTTTTATCCCAACTGATATCATCCTAGTCATGGACTCATGGGCAAACTACTTGCAATAATGTGATAGAATCTTTAACTCTGGCCCATTTGTGGTTTTTGAATTTTTGAAACTTCTCACTTTTCCATGATAGAGGAAGTCTTTGACCCACTAATTTTATTGAATAAATTCTCTCTTTAAGCCTATAAATTGTTACAAGAACCCAAATTTGCTGATTAATGATAGGAACTTGACTTTCCCTCGTGTCTATCGACAATTGTATACAACCATGTTCTTATATCTTTTATCACGTGACTAGTCATGTGAAAAAGAGAAATAGGAATATTGTATACAGCTTGCTACACCTAAGATTATTTCCTCATATTATTTCTTGCATCAGATATGTTGAGTAACTGTAAATTTAGCATCATCAACAAGCCCGAATTCCGAACAAAACAGTACACATTGGAACACCATAACTGTGTGCTAGTATCATGTCTGTTTGGCACATGAGCTGTAACAGCATTGGTTTCCTGTATCTTTCAAGTAGTCAGATGAACCATATTTAACTTGCATGCATGACACAAGGTTAAGTCGTATCTCAATCATGATAGTGACAGAATTTTTTTTTTGGGTCAAAAGAATATCTGTTAAGAATAAAAAGTTAAGTCGGAGGCATCCCATTTTAGAGGGGCGGCGATGTGGTGCCATGTCTTTAGTCTGCAACTTGGTTAAGGTAGCCCCAGCCTATGGGTCTACATTTGCAAAAATCCTGCAACTAGACCTCAGTTAGGTCAATTCAAGACTTCTCAGATCCACATAACCAGTTTTTGTTTCCAGAAGCATAGATAGGACTAGAATGGCAGGAAAATCAGATTTCTGTATTTCAGAAAATATAGGGCGTATGGTTCCTGCAACTTTTTGACAACGATGTGTAACTTAAATCATAATTTCTTCTTTACAAACATATATGGATTGTCTTAGTTATGACGTGCATTCAAATTCAGTTTCTTGCGCCGAAAGTTAATCTACGAAACCATGTTGCTCTCCACACATTTGTGCCACCCTGCCGTCCCTAAGAAATTGATCTCTTATCTCATCAAACAGGCTATTAGCCAACAGTTAGAAATTTTCTGTTGATTTAAGCTGCAGCACGTACTGAAACATCGAAAGTAAATGCGGCCTCCATGGTCAAGTTGCATCAGTCAGGGTCATGGGATACTGGCCACATGCTAATGGGGCTATCACTTATCATTAGCTTGAAAACTACGTTGAGCAACTTTCTAGGAATCTATACGAAATAAGTGATGGCTTGAGATGCACATACGCCCTCCTAGCAATCGATATTTCGAATCCTTATCACGCACAGTCTATCTCCATTAGAAATCCAAATCTCTTGATTCCCTCCTCTCTTTCAGTGTGGTCCTTCCCTACAAGTTGGAGTGGTTAGGCTTGGACTCTATATATATGTTGGTCCTCAGCCTAATTTTGTGCTTATTGATTCTACATTTGGGTTGTTGGTTGATAGAGAGAGTATATTTATCCAAAATATCATTCAGATTAAGCCCTTTGATTTACTTGTGAAAGAAATATGGAAGGGAATCTACTACTCAATAGTGAGGGACAATAGTCCACCACCCATACCTTTCTCTCGTTGGTCCTAAGTTGGCCGCAAAGCATAGAAATCATCTTTTGGATGGAATCTTTGATTAAAAGGGGAATTGTGGAAATAGAGATTTAAATTGGTGATTTGTTTATTGGGAGGATTTTATGAATGTATATGCATGGAAAGTTCTGTTGTGTGAAAATTTATGGTGTGTATACTAATCAGGAATTGAATTCCAATTATGGAGGATTCCTCTGTTTAATTCACATCAAGAAATTAAAAAGTAAGTGAGGTCTACAAAAAATAAGGATTTGAATTTCTTATTTTGGAGGAATTCAATTCTTGAGTGCGATATGCTATTCTAATTCCTAGAGAACTAACCATTAGGAATTTTAAAAATTAAATTAAAAGCCAGAAAAAGATAAGATGAAGAGGGAGGAGGGGATATTGAGGGAGGAAGGAAGAGGGAGAGGGAAAGAGGGGGTGAAATGAGGGGAGGGGAGGAGGGTCAGTGCCCCAAAGCAGCGCAAGAAGAGAGGGGGACTAGGGTTGGGAGAAAAAAATCGCAGAGCAAGAGGAAAGGCAAATTTCGTTCTTTTTCTAGTTTTTTTCTTCTTTTGCCCTTTTTCCTGCCATCTCCTTTCTCTTCCACCTCTTTGGGGTTTTGCTATGTTTTTACATAGTGATTCTCGGTTTTTCTATTTTTTGCTTTTGCTTTTGTTTTTTTAAAATTGTTTTTTCGGTTTGAGCCTGTTTGGCTGTGCTCACGGCTTTCTCTGAGAGTTGGGTGCTTCTCCCTACTATGTTGATTGCTTAAGCCTTGTGCTCTGTGCTGAGATTAAATGCCTCATGTTGTTGTGTCCCCCATTTTTCGACAATCTACCCCAACATCTCCTTCTCTTGTGTTCGGATCTGGACCCTCCATTGGGATACATCAATTGTATCTATAAGCGCACAATTTAAAATTTTCCAAATTTGTCATCTACTTTAACCCAACAACAATAACATTTTAGTCATTATTACCACTCATACCCAATTTCCTATGATTTAGTAAACAACTTCAATACGAATCCAGAATCTAACTCTTCTCAATCCATATGGTTTAGTAAACAACTTCAATAGGAATCCTAAAATCTAATTCTTCTCAATCCAACTCCTCTTAAATTCTTTTCATTCTCAATTCAATTCCTCATAATCCGATTACGGATTAGTAAACATGTTATTATTATAATTTGGAGTGCTTTGTGTGTGTAATTATGATGGAATGCACACTTAAGTT
The DNA here is from genome assembly GCA_018703695.1 of Prunus fruticosa. Lineage (NCBI taxonomy): Eukaryota > Viridiplantae > Streptophyta > Magnoliopsida > Rosales > Rosaceae > Prunus > Prunus fruticosa. Next base: position 29,311,353 of record CM031924.1, read on the forward strand.
ATTAGGGAACGGACTAATAATGTATATCAAATCACAACGACCCACTCTTTCACGTATCCTACAAGTGGAGAGGCATGCACCGTGTAGCTCTGTCATGCATCTTGCAATTCAAAAAAGAACTAGAAATGAAATGATTAGACATTTCTAACCCAAAACTGACTACATTCAGAATTCTAGTTATGATACCATGTTAGATAATAATAACTTAACCCTAAAAATTCAAAGTTTAGCATCATTCATTGATATTGAGTACTAATTTATTGTATATGATATATTGTCGATATTTATCTAATATTTGGTTGATATTAGTAAATGTAAATCAAAATTAGTACAATATTGACTAAATGTTAAAAATGTACAGAACGAAACAATCTTTCAACTTTAACCCAAAAAAAAAAAAAAGGATAGATACATATTGAATGACCTTGTGAAATGATAATCCTTTTTTTTTTTTTTTGTGGGTCGTTGTGAATTGATAATCCTTATGTGGCTTACATCAGTTGAACAAGATATATATGAAGCAAAGTTTAGGAGATGAACCACCAATCAGCATTTCAGTCAATTTTGGGCTCACCAAGAAATTATTATCAAGCTGTTGAAAGATCAAAATCATTCACGTTGGGTTATGTTAAGAATAGAAGGACGTGGCTGGGTTTGAGGCAACAAAAACATCATCTTTCCATTCCTTGTTCTGTGATTCTAGGCATCACAAGAATCAGCAGGAACAGACCAAGATATTGTGGGGCATGGATGGATTCTTCTGTCAACTTGTCATTCTTCCCAAAGCCTATATTGCAAGTCAAAGCCCTTGTTTTGGGCGCTCCACGTTGGTTTGCCTGCAATCAATTTTTAGTGGAAGAGCTTCTTTGTGTGTCTCATTCTCTATATTTTGTTAAATCTTAAGTTCAATCCTGCTCTTAATCTATGCTTATATTGAATTGGTTTGTGTCTATGGTGAAACCGGATAAATTGATTAAACGGTAAAATCACAATCAGACACGTAACACAAATGCTTGAGTAGTTCACTCATGAGATATGCAAAACACAACTCTAAGTTTTTTGTTTTAATGAGTATGAGACTCTAAGTTGAGGCACTACTAAAGAAAATGGAAATTTGCATTAATATCACCTAAATTTTTAGACACGTGCATTATTACCAGTTGAACTTTTAATTTTTATTATCAACTACCTAAACTTTAGAGAGTGTTGCAATATACCACCTATGTCTTAATCCGTTAAATTTTCCGTTAAGTTTAAGGGCAATTCCGTCAATTCAATATAACTAAAAAACTTACATTTTTACAATTAACAAAAGTTATAAATAATAATTAATTTATATATTTTTTCTTTATGAAAACCTAACCTAAATTATCCCACGGATTCTCCCATCCCTTCCGACACTAATTTTCCCCCTTGCCCAGTAGACCCCTCTGCCATCTAACATCCTGCCTTTTGGGGATATGGATTTCATGGCTCGTTCCAAATAGATTTCTTCAAATCTCCAAATTAATTTGGCCTTCAATTTTTATTTATTTATTCATAAAGTGAAGTTTCATTCAAAAGTCAAAACGGAAATACACGAAAAGCCATATAAGAAAGAGCAACATAATACAAAAAACTTAATCATTATGGGGCAAGGAATCCCATATCTAGACAGTACCATAACTAGTGAAGGAATAGGCTGATTAACCCATCTGAGTAGTGCACCCTCGAGTTGGCCTTCAACTCTTCAACAACCCACACCAAATATTTTATAGATTTAGTGGAGAGAGAGATAGAGATACGAAAGTAGGGTGTATGCATAGGGTGGGGGGAGGAGGCTTTTGGGCAATGTGGCAGAATTTGTGTTGGAAGGGGTGGGGGACGATTAGTTTTAAAAATGTTAAGTTTTTTAATTATAGTAAATTGACGGAATTGTCCTTAAACTTAACAGAAAGTTTTAACGGAGTTAGACATAGTCAGTACATCGCAACACTCTTTAAAGTTTAAGTGGTTAATAATAAAAATTAAAAGTTCAAGTGGTAATAGTGCATATGCCTAGAAGTTCAGATGGTATTTATGCAAATTTCTTGAGAAAATAAAAAGATCAATGAGTACTTTTTATTTTTTTGGGTCGGAATTAAAGTTCATTAGAAACTTACAAAAGGGCATCATACAAGTGAGACTCAACAAACTGGGTTCAGTATCAACGCAACAAGACTAGAAGGCAAAATGCCCACAAGAATGTAACAACAAAAGAACTTGGGTTCCCTACACAACAAAAAAAATTGGGTTTCTAATGAAGCTAATTTTATTGGTATAATGGACCTGGTTATACTTTGGAAGGTTTTTTTATTGTATTGGTTTGGGCTTATTGTTCTAGTGAGAGCTGGGCTAGATGTTCTAAAAAAAAGCTATAAGCTACTTGGGCTTAAACCTGCCATATGCAACCACCTAGAAGTGTAGCCCAAACACACTTCCACCTTTGACAAGGGAAGACAGTGGAATATGAACATGTTAATGTGTAATGGAAGATAGGAAGACTTTTTCCAGTCTTACTAAATTGTCACCATCTGAAAACCATTGAAAGTTCAAAATTTTATTCCCAGTAAAAGGTTTCTGGAAAGTTTTGATAGCAAGTCAGAAATCTTCATTTCCGTCTTCCTCGTTCTCTTTGGAGAATGACAAGCATATCCAACAATCTTTAGTATATACTTGTTTCTTTACCGGTAAAAGGATATTCCTCCTTCTTCTTGGAATTACAAGTTTTGACACATATATAAAAATAATTCATCAAAAATATAAATGAAAAACTTATCTACACATGTGACATTACTATTAATAATAATGTAAGAACTCCTACTTACCTGCATACATAATAAAAAGGGAAGTATTTTCCAATCACACACTTTACTAACATATAAGTATTACAATTATTATAATTCATACAATTATGTATGTTCCACGTTAAAACCCGTAATATAATACGACTAAAAATATTAATTACAGATTGAATCGAGGAGTACTTTCTCATACTTATTCCATTCCAAGTAACTATTCGGAGTTTGAAATCAAATCTTGTATAAAGCTAGAAACCAAATCAAATAATTGAAGATATGGCCGGCCGCCATCCAGAATCTCCGCACTTAATTCATCCCATTAACACTCGAATAACAAAAATTACAGGATATTAAATAGTAAATTAAGATCACCACCGGAAAGTGTCCCTACTGGTTGGTTGGTGGCAAAAGATATTTTCATTAATTAATTATTCTTAACTCATAAATCTCAAAGATTCCCCACCGGTTGGTTGCCAAGATATTTTCATGCCACGCGGACGGTCCAATGATTCAAAAGATAAGCATATAGAATATCCCAATCACAAAAAATATTCAAATAAACATAACATGAACGGCCCAATCATATACAAGTCACTTGGTAACGAAATTATTAGACTAACATCAACTTCGATTCTGTAGCCCATCATTGAAATTAAAAACCATCGTGGTTAAAATTGTGGTAGAATTCCAAGTATTACAAGTAAAAATAAACTAGTTAAATTAACCAAAAAATTTATTTACCAGAGAATGACTGCATTCGAGCTTTTAACATAACGGAATTTACTGATTTAATAGATCTGAAATATTGGCTTAATTAACTTTATATTTTAAAACAATAAACATCAATAGAAATTTGCTTAAATGTGGAGGAAAATTTAAAATGAAGGTACACAGGAGATTTCATTTCTCAAACACCATTTTTTTTTCTTTGGGAACAAAAAGTACAGGAAAAGTAACAGTCATCGATCAAAATTATCGAGCGCAAAGAACACACCACCATAAAACTAGAGAGATTCAGAGAAGCAGATCCAGAAACCACCTAAACCCTAAGACATATCAAAAAAGCAAGACTAAATTCCCAAACCCTGATCCTAAAATTTAACTCCTCCAGCTGCCGCCTTCAGAGCCACCGCTGCCCCTGGAATAGCGAGCGCCACCGCCCTCGCCACCTCCATAACCACCTTCACGACGGCCACCACCGCCATATCCACCACCTCCACTGCCATATCCTCCACCACCGCCTCCACGGCTGTAGCCGCCGCCGCCGCCTTCACGACGACCACCACCTCCGTAGCCACCACCGCCGCCGCCATATCCTCCGCGGCTGTAACCTCCTCCGTTACCGCCACCACCACCACCGCTTCCGCGAGACTGAGCCTCGTTGACGGTGATGTTACGGCCGTCGAGGTTCTGGCCGTTCATGCCTTCGATCGCGTCCCTCATGGCCTTCTCGTTGCTGAAGGTGACGAAGCCGAAACCCCTGGACCTTCCGGTCTCACGGTCGTTGATGATCTGAAAGCACAAAAAGAACCAAATCGAATCAGATCCGTCCATATAATCATAACAAATGCACAACATAAGCGAAAATGAAAAGGAACCGATCGATCTTCAATCTTTGGGAGAGAAAGATGAAGATGAACGTACCCGATCTTGAGAGAGTAATAATAAGAATCATATAGTAACAGAGAATCATAGATCAAGTAACATAGAGAAACAGAAGATCAAGTAGCAGAGAGAGAACAACAGATGGCCGCGAGGCCGAATCGGGTCAGATCCGATCTCTGCGTCAAACGGACCTTCGATTCGATGATCTCACCGAACGGAGAAAAGGCCCTCTCCAGCGCATCATTGTCGGTGGCCCAGGCGAGCCCTCCGACGAAGCAACGGAACTCGATCTCGGCAGAGGCCATTGCTAAAAAGTAACCGGAGAAGAGAGAACTGGAATTTTAGGTGAAGGAAGAAGAGAACAAGAGAGCACGAAGGTCAGCTATCCCCAAAGCCTCTTTATATAGAGCCCCTTCCCCCTCAACTAGGGTTAGCTTGTTTGGTTACTCGGGTTCAAATCCAAACCTATGATGTTTGGTTACGGGATTTATAATATCTCTATCCCGGTTTTGAAATCATTATCTGGACACGTCATCGTGTTTGGTATGTTTTCCGCTGTGTGATTTGTTTGGTTCGGAGTTATTTATCCTCGTTTCCAAACAAGGAAATGATAGAGCCGTGGCATTCGGTGCGTTACGGACTCCGGTTGAAAACGATAAAATTTTAAATTTTAAAAAAATGACTGGGACGGGTTATGGGTGGGTTCCACTCATCACATGGTTGTCCCCGCTGAGATATTTTACTGCTAGGAAAATATCTCGCAAGTGTAAGTACGGTATTACCCCTGTCTTTTGCAGGAAATTGCTTGTGTGGCCCACGGTTGGTAGCTCCGCGCCTCTGACCGTTTTTTGTTTTTTTTAATGCCTTGGCGCTATCGATATGGAGAAATTCTTAACGGATATGCACCTGTGGTCACATCATATGGCCTCACATGGATATACTATTGTATGTGATAATGCCTAGTGGTATTATTTTACAAATAGGTGGTGTTATTCATTTATTCATGTTTTAAATTTACAGCCGAACGCTAATTTTAGATTTTTATAAGAACAAGAACATATAAAGGGGGTTTTGTAACTCAAACGGTTACGGCGTTTGTTGAATTAGCTCAGGTTTTTAGTGTGCTCTTAAGTAGTTATGAATTTAAATTCCCACCACTTTGGCCGCCCTATCGTCGACATGTTTCTCATACAGTCGCTAGGTTTCTTTACATTAAATTTTTTAATTTTTATTTTTATTTTATGATCTGCAGGCCCAATCAGAGTTCTTGTTCATTGATTGACCTTATGGGCTCTTATGTATTCTTGGCTATATACGGGCATGCTGGTGTCAGTTTTGAAAAATTTTTTTTTGTTACGAGGCTAAACCGGCAGAGTCCTAGCATGGGCCCTCTCATGCCCCATATTGGCAAGGAGGTCGGCAGCTTTATTTTGTTCTCTGGAAACATGAGAGATGTTGCAACTCCAATTCCGTCTCACAGGTTTCGGTTATCACCGTGACAGTCGCCAGAGAGTCACCTCTCAAATTAAGAGATCTAATGTTTTCAGCCCATGCCATTGATTGGAGAGAAGTGAACCGTCCTAAGGCCTAGCCCAACATTGTTATATTACAAGTCTGGTAATTGGGTTTCAACTTAAAGCATTATAGAATATGTTATTTTTTCAACGTGGGATCTTGAGTCTTAACATTCCATCATGCTTTCATACCCAACGTCTTCGTTGGCCCACTTTATCGACACTTACCTGATTGTAGCCCTTTCCTTCCTTTGAAGCAGCTTCCCTCAACTATCAGTATCCAATGACTCGATATCATGCCCATTCATAACACCAATCATTTTAATCCAGCCTATAGGTCACCCCTTTCGTGGAATTAGGCCCAGTTGCCTGGTGAAACCAGACTTTGATACCAATGTTAAGAGCTCATTGGTAGAACTTACCCGTAAGAATCTGCTTGTAAGGGAAGGGTGCCCACGTGCTTTCACTCTAGGATATGATATTTCTCCAATGTAGGATCTTGAGTCCTAACATTTTATATCAACTAGTCAATAATTCCAAACACAAACATCCTTAATGTGTACAAACAACGTAAAAATGATAGATGGTGATAGCATTCTAAGCTCGAATCTCCTGTCCTAATAATAAAAAGGAAAAAAAAACACAGTTCTTTTATGCTTCATCTCAAGTACGACAAACCTTTATTCGGGTCGGGCTCTATCCCTCTTAAGCTTCAAATAACAATATGATCCCAACCCATTCTAAATCCTTAAGCCCATCTAGTTCTGCAGTTGAGGCCACGAAACAACAAAGAGAATTTGGGCCGGTCGAGTTACCCATTTAACCTTTTTTTTGGGTCAATATACCTTATTAACAGCTCAATCAACTAACAGAGGTTGGTGGGCAAAAGTTTAGGAAATATGTGTTTCACAGCCTATGCTTCCAAATGGAAATTTGATTATAAGCGCCGTTTTTCAATTTTAGTTTTTAGTTTTTATTTTTTATACTAGAGTATATAAGAAAATGAGAGCAAGAATGAAAGTGACGATGAGATTGGAAAGGAGAAGTAAAATCTTTCACGTGCACCAGTAGGAGCTATATTTTTTTTTTTGTTCTCAACCACTATACATATATGGTATATGTTATTTTCAAACCTCCATCATGAAAGTGCAGAATAATGGAAGGGACTTTAGGTGTTGGAGAAGAAAAGGGACCATTGAAGTGATGAGTTGGGTGCCACATAAGCACCACCTGAAAACCCTACTTATAACACTTCTTTTACGGTATTGATATTTTGATTTGTCTTGACAAACATAACAAACTTCAAGTTGCTGCAAAACCAAGTCGGTTGTGCATGTGCAAATGAATACACAAAAAGTTTCTTTTGTTTTCTTTACACGTATGCACACACGTACGGATATACATATAGACAATACTAAACCATCTCTTATACGACATTATTATATTGAACTTTACATCGTAGTTATGTTTTCGAATCTTAGTAACGTAGTGCGCGTATAAAGTGTCAAATAATGGTGTTATATACAAATATTTCACTCTCGATAGTTTTCTTATGAATTCCGTCAATTGGCAATTGAGGATCTATTCATTAAACACAATCAATTTAATAACATATCTTAACTATCCCTTATACGAGTAGAGTAATATTGTCTCACTATAGTGTAGAATCCAATATGATAATGCGATGACATTGACTTGTCTTACTTGTCTATGCGTTACATTCCTCAACACTCCACTCTCATAAATTCAAAATCTTATAAACAAATAGATTTGGCCACAATCAAGAGATTAAAGATAATGACACATTAATTTTTTTCTTTCTTCAATCTTAGTTTCAACATAAAACAAACTAACATTTTGTGAGTACTTTTTTTGTCGTAGAAAAGGGATAACCAATTCCAATTGGTCGGGGTCAAACGTTTGTGTAATTGATTTGTATGATTGATTGACCCTCTCTTCTCTTTTTTTTTTTTATATATTACTTTTTTATGATTATGGGAAGTTGACCTTCTAATTAATGTAATGTGCATTTACGTGATTTATACACAATCATTAAGTTCTATAATTTTGTTAAAATACACGCTGATTAAGTTAATATAAAAGCAAAAAAATACAAAAAAGATTGGAGCAAGTCCTTCCGCTAAAATTAATATGGGGCCATTAATTCCAATTATGGATCATAAAATGATGTGTTGATCAATTTAGAGTTATTTACAATAACATTTCCTGAGATTTTCAGTTTTTTAACGAAACTTCTTGAGACTTTTGAAATTACACAAACACTCCTTAAGATTTCAAATTGTTTTCACAATACCCCTTTGCATTGTTTTTTCATCTAAAGATTGATAATTTCAAATAAAAAAAATGTATCTGAATGACAAAGTCCTTTGAGATTAAATTGCACATACATTCATTGACCTCTTTTTTTCAGAGAATAAATTCGTTTAGGTTAATTTTGTCATTTGCATAAGGTTAATTTATTTATTTATGAAATCATTTATTTTTGGAAGAACAATCAACAAAAAGAATTTTGTTAAAGCAATTTGAAACCTCATGAAGTGTGTGTGTGTGTAATTTTTGAAACCTCAGAGGATTTTGTAAAAAAACCAAAAATCTCAAGAAGCGTTAGTGTAAATAACCTCCTCCTACCCCCTTTAACCTCCCATAACCGCTGTGTTGTTGTTGGGTGGCTATGATAATCAGAATTTCTGCCAAACCTCATAAATTTTGTATCCCTTATATTGAACCATCTCCCCATCCAGAACCAGTTGTACGGCCATTATGTCTATTTCTGGTGAAACATGGCCATTAATGTTTGTCAGTCCTTTTGCCCCACCCTTCTAAGGACATTATAATCATTGTGATATGGTTCCTATATATGGAATATTGGACATTCCCTTTAAAAGAAGCAATAAATTAAAAAAGGAGGACTTAATCCATATGATTTTGTTGCTACAAAGACTAAATATATAATGTATACATATAACATGAAATTTTATTCTATGTTAAGTGCAATTTCAACAATCGGAATCATCTATATTTAAGTTTCCTTACAAATTTTTTTGTTAAAGATCCGAAATTGTTTGGTCATCAAATTCTGTCACAATGGATTCATGTAAGCAAAGCACAATGTTCTACTTTATTTTCTTTTCTTTTTTTGAAATTTTCTGTTATTTATTTATTTATTTAAGTTCTTGCTCAATTTCCCTAGCCCAAACCGTTAAGGGTCTCTCTTTTAGATAAATGAATTCAAAATTACATGGAATTCTAAAGTAATAGAATTTAGATTTTCATATTTTCAATTTCTAGCAATTGAAGATTTTAGTGTTTGGATTTATGTATGTGGAATTTTGTAAATGACACTAGAGAAATCGTGAAATGACATCTATTTTGGTGGAAATTAAACTGGGGAATTTGATGCTCCAATTTCCATGTTTTATTTTCACACGTCATTTAATAAATTCTGCGCTTAACTTGTCAAATAAGGGAATTGTCAATTTTTTTTCTTAAATTCCCAAATTTTTAGCTAAATTTACTCATTCAAGAGAATGGTAGAAAATTTACTCTCTTTTTTTTTTTTCTTTCTTTCACTTAGACATGCAAGTAGAATGCGTGCCAGCCGCTAACACAAAGTGCCTATGCTATAGTGCAATCATCTGAAAATCATCAGACATGGTATCCACACAATCTCTCTTCGTCTCCAAACTTATCATACAAAATTCAAAAAGAGAGAAAACGTACGTGGTGTGAGATGTAAAAGCATAAATAAACAAATATATAAGCAAACGCCCACGTTCAATAATAAGTAATTTAGCTTTGATTAGTTGCCAAAGTATATTCTAATCTTTTTTATTAATTCTTGTTTAAATATTTGTACAGTCGCCCACCAAAATAATATACATAAATGAACATCACATCGTTGCAGTTGGATGAACAGGTAGCCAGAGTAAGGTCATTCACTGAATCTCTGTCTAGTATTTAAATCTGACAGATTCAGATTGATGAAGTTATGCCTGCGTATACAATGTACTGTCTGAGATCTGAGTCAATTGATCCGGCGTTATGAGGTTATCTTAATCTTAGGGATAAAATTAGTTGATATATCCTTTTAAATTTTAGAGGTTATCTTAATATTAGGATAATTTTATTTTATTAAAGGTGAAACTGAAAGGGGCTATCTTAGTATTAGCGAAAATAAAGGGGGCGAATTTTATTATAAGTTGGGTGGAATGGTGTTGGGGGTTTGCGCTTAGACTTAGATCATCCACAATGGGGAGGTGTATAAAGGAGTATATGTTAAATATACACCCATTATAATCGGAATCACCCACAATTGGGAGTGTAAATGAATATATAATTATATCACCACCATGAGATGTAAATTTAGATGCAATTGTACGTCTTTTTTACATTTCCTCCGGGTGGGACCTAATTGAGGAAAATAGAGAAAAGTTAGCATAAAAAAGTGGGACCCGCAGCTACAATAACTGTTGGACAAAAATTCATATGCTGTGCAAATTTTTGGTTGTCATCTTCCCCCAAAACGGCTAGATTGCAACAGCCGACATTTAAATCAAGTCCAGCAACTTTAATTTTTGAAAAACATGCCAACAACAACAAACAGCTTTAATTAGGCAGCAGCTTTAATTTTACAATTCAACTATTCTTTTTGAATGAAATCATATATTCTTCAAATTTAAATATTTTTAGATATATTTGTTTAAAAAATTAAAATTAACCTAATACAAAAAAAATTAAAAAATTTATAAAGTTAACAAAAAAACGAATTAGGACAAACAAATTAATTATACATCTTTAGATTTACATCATTTCCCATTTGAGCAAAAAACGCATTTACACTCCCTGGAGGTGTAAAGGGGATGTAAAAGTGGCTTTACACCCCTAAAAATACACCCCCCACTGTGGATGCTCTTATAAACAAACGGGAGATGTAAGCTTTGAATGAGAGGGGGATGGGGACTTGTAGTAGCGGACATTGCTCGAACCTACGTACCTAGTACAAGAACTTGTTTAAACTTACCAAGTGCCTATTGAAATCATCTAACATATCTACAATCTTAGACCGGCCGACTCATGAATTTTTTAAACGAAGGTGCAATTTTGGCAAGGATATATATATATAACAAGTGCATTGCGCAACACAACAAACACAATGTAGCAGCATATTGACATTGTTTAGGGTTTTTTTCGAACACCTAGAGTGCACCTCCCAGGTTGAGTAGATGTGCAATATGTAGCACCTATAATAACTTTTCCGGTTATAGGAGGTGCAATGCTCCTTACGCCTAAATAGGTCCTCCACTGTTCTTAGGATTGGTTTGGACACCTTTAGGGTTATTAGAAGATGAACCCATTGTATGCTAATAGAAGAAAGTTTTATAAATAAATCTAAACATAGTAAAAAATGGATGGTTTTCTATTGAAATTGGTGATAATATACTAAACTCACACACACTACACGGATGCTAGGATTTGAACTCATAATCTTGCTTAGAGGAGCAATTACTCCAAATCACTACACAAATTGGTCATTTGCAACTCCCTTATTTCTAAGGATAGAAATCAGAGTATGAAATAACTATTAATGGAAGCCCCTTGATGCATAAATAGTCGGAATACTATTGAAGTTTTCAAAGAGTGCCTCCTTAACTTCAACATAGTAATTAAAAGAGAAGACCATGCCCATACAAACATTAGTTTAGGTTTCCCATCTCCATGGAATGTGTCATCATTGTTCACAAATCAATTATCTAAACAGAAAAAGAAAAAACTACTAAGATTTGATCTCATCATCAAAATTGTACTTAACAAAGGACAAACGTGATGATCGTATTAAACCAGTCAATTATCTTACCACCACATATGCATCAAACACTAGGGATATAATATTGGCAATGAGTGACCATTTGGTGGAAATATGAAATGTAAATATACGAATACGCTAGTCAAATGGCTTTATGCCAGCAAAATGAATAAATGGTTTAAGAGAAAGTATGTTTCTACATATAATTTGACCTCCTCTACTTGTAACTCAGTTATTCATCTCCCTCAACTTATATAAAATGAAAAAAATGCATGACATGACATGTTTACTTATCAGGAATTGGTATTGGAATGATTCAAATACCTGACTTCCCCGCGTTTACTAACACATAAATAATAAAAAATTATGCGAGTTTCACCTTAAAATCCGTAATCAAAGAGAGAGTAGTTGATCTGATTCCCTTATCTAAATTCCCCAATTCTTAAGTTTAGGTAAGTACACATATCCCTAAGGTGGGAACTTATGTTTTAAGTAGACATTTATTTTGACGAATTCTTAGGATATGAACAGTAAATAAACACGTGTATAAATACATTTAGTTAGTTGTTAAAAGTGGAAATTTAGCAGAAACGCGTGGGCTTAGCTAGATCGTGACATTTCAGCCGACATTAAGAAAAAGGTCAAAGCAAGTGCACCTTATATTATATATTGCGGCAAGTGGTGCACCTCAAGACACTTACCTCATGAGGAACAAGAAAAAGTGGTTGACTTGACTGAATTGATAATTTGGACAACTGAGAAAAAAGAAAAAAAAAGCACAATGGCAAATTGGCAATGCTCAAGGATTTGGTCCACATCAGACTAACCAATTTGCTATTGGCTTAGAACTACACTTGGCGGTCAAAGAAGCTATTTTGGTCTGAATTTATAGCACAAGCAAATAATGCCTAAGGTCAACTTGTGCAAGAGGGTCTTTGTTTCAACTTTTTTTTTAGACCTTCTCAGGGGGGAGACGATGGATGAGGCTGAGGGTTGAGGGAGAAAAGAAAGGAGGGGATGGGCGGAGGCTACGAGAGGGTGGGTGGCAGTGAGGAGATGGATGCTAGGGTTTGGGGAAGAAGATGAGAGATGATTTTTATTTTTAAGTTATTTTTTAAATTAATGTATTTATTTAATAATTTTTCTTATTTATTTAATTAATTAATAATATATGGGTCACATGACAATCTACATGGCATAGTTACTTCCACATCAGCGGTTAATAGACTTGTTAACAACTGACAATATGTATGAAAGTGATAAAAAAATCAACTTCATATATGCGAACGAGACAAACAAAAAAAAGGGTAAACTTTACTGTATTAAACTGAAAATTAACCTAATAATAATAATAAGGAAAGCAAAACCCTAGAAAGGGTTTCAGTAACAGTAGCAGCCACTGAAAATCCGATGGTTGCTTTCGAAGAATCTTTTTCTGTGCGTCTCTCTTACTGTCGTTGGTGGTGTTGCTATCTGTAATCATTGTGGCTGCGACCTGTGTAACAGAGAAGAGAGGGAGAGGGAGAGGGAGAGAGAGAGAGAGAGAGAGAGAGAGAGTTCCAGAGATCCAAACAGAAAACACAGTTTTGACCACTATATTGGCGTTTGACCTTTGACTCGCGCATTTCCTTTCTGCAACTAGACATCCATTTTGGTAGTGCGGTTAGATATTTCTCCAACCTTTTTTGTATTATTTTTCCCTTTAGGGTTTAGGGAATTACTCTACATTTAAAATATAGAAAATTAGATTGTTTTATTGATCAACAGAAGAAATTAATTACATCACTGCCAGGACTAGAATAATTAATTATCCATAGATTAATCCTAGGACAAATTAAACTTACGAGTCATTCCTTCAATACACTTCAAATTGTGAATTGTTCATCTCAATTTGTAGAGAAATGTTATAAGAAGTAAAACATTATTCATTTAAAATTATAAGAAATGATCTTTTAGTACAAAGAGAAATTTTTATATGTTCTCGACACCACGCGTGGTTGGTGTACCATCCAATAAACACATGACATATGAAATTATTATTCAATTTACTATATTTCTTTTCATGATATGTGACGGGTTGCCATTGGAAATATTCTATATATCATCTATCTATTGGATGGTACACCAATCACGTAGTGTATTTGGAACACCTAAAAATTACTCACTTAGAAGAGTGTTATTTTAGAACGAGATTTTATTGGACACGGTTGAACAAATTTGTCATTTACTTAAACTTTCGACTGTACGATGAAATTTATTTATTAAAGAAACAAAAATCACTCAGCACTTGCCTGAGCCATCTAATTTGTCCTTATATATGCACGCTATTTTAACCTAAAACGAAATGTTTCATACCATAAAAACAAAAAACCAATCCCTAAATTCATGCATGTTGAATGCTCAAGAGATTGATCCCGACCCAAAAACTAGCAGACAGAGGCAGGACCACTGTTCATAAGTTGGCTAGCAGAAAGTCGTTTATTTGACCAAAGAAAGAAGGCCTCTGAGGAAAATGAAGACTTTCCTCACGCTGTTGTAATTTTGTGGCGTGTGGTGAGGCCAAAAACAAAGTGAGCAGTTGAGCATTACTTGCTGTTCATGTATTTCAACGTGGAAGCATGGAGCCAACAGCATATGCGTATAGGACTGGGACTGCTGCATGGTCCTTCTTTATAATAACTGATAGCTCAACTTGCACTTGTGTTCCTTGTTCTTAACGACGATGGAAATTGCATTTAATGCAATTCAAGAGAAAATTCATTGGCACTTGCTTTTTCTGTCAAAAAAATTAGTTGAGAATTGAAATTTTGAACTCAAACTTTTGGAACAATATATTAATTATTGACCCCGCCGCGAATTTATTTATTTGTATAACAAATAAGAGGCTTTAACTTAAATGGTTAAGAGTATTTACCTATGTCCTTGATGTCATAAGTTCCATTCTCCATCCATAATATCTCTAGTAAAAATTAGTCATTGGAGTTCGACCAAAAGGTAGGGTAGAGAAATAAATGTGAGAAAAATACTTATAAAAAAAAACCAGTAAATACGTTAGCTCGAACCAATATATATTGACATCCTTTCTTAATTTCTCATCTTAAAAAAAGAAAAAAAGAAATAGAAGCTGGGGAGTTTCAACTACTCTAAATCACGGAGAGTGAGATTGAATTCAGATGCAAAGAGGCAAGCACACTGTTTTGGTCAATTGGTCTAACTCACATATGCAACATACTCTCTTGACTTAGGTTTTTATTTTATATTTTATGAACTATGCTATTATTTTAGTTCTATTTTTCTACGGTAGTAATGGGTTGGGTGGTTTTTTGTCCCAATTTGTAACCCAACTCGATATAGAGCGGTTTTATAATTTCTTAGATTCAAGATTCACTTATTATTAGGCCAACCCAATCCAATCCAACCCAACCCTTTTGTGATTGAATTGGGTGGTTCGGTCGGGTTAACTCAAAATTAACCTCACTTTACATTTTGGTTCCAACTTGTAACTCAACCCACACATAGGGGTTTATAATTTTTTGAACCCAAGACCCGTTCATTAGTAAACTAATCCAACCCAACACTCTAATAATGGATTGGGCGGTTTCGTCCAATTGACTTGCCCACCCCTACTAAGCACCCCATTGAGCAAACCAAACAAGCCCTAATAATAATTTAAAAAATTATAATAAACAATTACAAATTCAGACATTCAAAAATATTAAATTAACTCAAGCAAAAAAAAAAAAAAAAGACAAATGGCATACACTTGTAGTCTCTCAGGCCAAGTCCAGCGGCAGCACAAAACTGGGCTAAAGGCCCCCGGGCTAGCCCAAAACAGCTCCAGCGGCAGAGATCAAGCCCGGGCAAGGCATGAGACCCTTGCCCTGGCCTTTTGGGACGGAATCAACTAAGGCAAGGCTGATACTATTCACATGAATAGTGGCAGTCATTGCCTTGCCTTTGCCTTCATGGGTGGACTTGCTCTCACAATACACAAGTAACATTTTTTAATTTAAAAGCTAATGATGAAACGATTTGATTTAGCCCATTTTTTATTCATCCAAATCGAAAAAGAAATGCAGTCAACAAGTTCTTTAGCTTCAAATCCAATCCAGCAAACAAAATTAAAAAAAAAATTGAATTTGATTGAACCTTTCATCGGTTTGCATGAATAGTTTGAACTTGTCTCAGCAGACCATTTCATAGAAAAGAAAAGGTTCTTTATAGACATATAATTTTAAAATAAGAGTATATATCTCATGTCATGTACTGATTTGAGAATAAGTTTTTAGAAAACTGCTGTAATTGTTTTGAGATAACAAGTATTGTTGTTGAGCTGTAATTGTTTTTCAATTAAAATATATTTTTCTTCATGTGTGGCTAGAATCACCAAAAATAATAATTCATACCTAATCCAACTCACTTACCTAATGTAACACAAAAAAAAATAAAAAAAAATTGAATTGCCACTTCATCATGTCCCCTAGTAATTTGTCCCCAATGCTTTGCTTTCTATGTGAAGCAAAGAAACCTCAGATAATGATGAAATTGTTATTTGGTTACCATAATCATCATATACATGATATCTATGAAATCCAAAGCAAAATTCATTGTATTATTATTATTATTTTTTTAAACTTTTCTTATTGAAAGAGACGATATCAAATTAAACTCACACACACTACATAAACTTAAGACTTTTCTTGAAGGAATAATTGCTCCAAACCACTACATTAGGGGGTCTTTTACAAATTCATTGCATTATTAAGTGCTTCTTAATCATTCAGATTCAATTTTACTTTATTTCTCTATGTGAAGCAAAGAAACCTCATATAATGATGAAATTGTTCTTTGGTTACCATAATCATCATATACATGATATCTATGAAATCCAAAGCAAAATTCATTATTATTATTATTTTAGATTTTTCCTATTGAAAGGAGCGAATTACTACACACACTACACGAACCCAGGACCTTTCTTAAAGGAACAATTGCTCCAAAACACTACATTAGTGGGTCATTTACAAATTCATTGTATTCTTAAGTCATTCAAATTCAATTTTACTTTATTTCTTTACGCCTCAGTATTTTCCTTTAAAATATATATCCTAATTAAAAAAGTGGGTGAGTTGGGTTAGTGAGAGAGAGAGAGAGAGAGAGAGAGAGAGAGAGAGAGAGAGAGAGAGAGAGAGAGAGAGAGAGAGAGAGAGAACAACCCTTTATTTCCATTTAGGTGCAAATGATCATTTCACTAAAAAGACAAACTTTAATTCTAAAGAAAAAATGATCACGTACTACAAAGAATCATTAAAGGCCATCAAGTACACACCAATTTTACACAACCAAAACCTACCCATTTCTGGATTAAAAAAAATAACCTACCATTTTACCCAAATTTCATTCCTTTGTTTCCCAGAGTCAGAGTTAGTGTTTAAAAACAGAGCATCCCTTTGTTCTCAGAGAAAAAAAAAACAGAGCATCATTTTTATTCACAGACACATATTCCCAATGCTTGACAGCCTAGAAATCACAAAAAAAATCACACAAGGGTCCCTTCAGTAAATTCCCTAAACAATTGGGTCAGAGCAATAATTGTATCGAACATTTCCATTGTTCACGTTTTTTTCTTTTAAATTTTGCTGTTTATAAGATTTCCATAGAAGAGGAGAAAAATAGGAAAGAAAAAAAAACAGTGGATGGGTGTGAGCTGGAATGGGCGGGATAACCGGAGGTCAAATTCAACCCAACCCACTGAGACTCACAGACAGAACCGGCGTCGGACCTGGGTTCAGACCCATCACCGAGTCACGAGTCCAAACCCCGAGTCAATGACTCAGCTGATTCAGCCACAACCACATTGGCCAGTCCACATTCTGAAGACTTCAAC
This sequence comes from Prunus fruticosa, assembly GCA_018703695.1. Taxonomy (NCBI): domain Eukaryota; kingdom Viridiplantae; phylum Streptophyta; class Magnoliopsida; order Rosales; family Rosaceae; genus Prunus; species Prunus fruticosa. The sequence goes on from CM031924.1 coordinate 29,329,002, forward strand.
TTTCCATCTCTTTCAGTGACAGCAGCCCCTTCAACACAGAAACCAAATAAAATAGAGAAGGTAAGAGAGAAAATCAAGGTTTGGTTTTCTCTCTCTGTGTTTTTTTTTTTTTTTGGTTTTTTGTATGCAGCTGTTGATAGTCCACAGTTGCCCTTTGAGCTTTGACCAACCACTTTCTGTCCCTCTCTCTCTCTCTCTCTCCAAATTTATTAATAATTAATTAATGGGTTTTTCATTTTCTAAATTTTACGTCTTTTCTCTCTTTTTTTCTCCCTGATTTGTCAACTGAAGAAGCTGAAGATTTTGGGAGTAAAGAAAGGAAAGCAAAGAAAGTGGAGACAGATTTGTCTGCCTCTCTCTCCATCTCTCAACAGTTTCTAGTGGAGACTCAAAGCGTGTGAATTTGAGGTAAGTGTCTTCCATTTTGGCTTTTCTTTTTGAAGAGAGAGAGAGAGAGAGAGTTGGGGGCTTTTAGAAAGAGAAATGCATTGTTATTGTGTACAGGGCATGTGTAATTCTAGGGAGTTCTATAGCAGTCAAACACATGTACATGTTTGAGATTGTGTGTGTGAGAGAGAGCTAAGATGGGCATGGTTGGATCTTTATGAGCCATGGTGGATCAGCGAAGCATAGTCTCTTGTGCCTTATTTTTGGTGGTGGTGTTGCTGTTTGAGCCTACATTTGAGCAACAGAGCCAGCCATTGCCATTGGGTTCAACCACTGAGCGAGTGGCTCTGCTTGAGCTTAGATCGTCCTTAGGGTTGAGAAGCAGGGATTGGCCCATAAAGGCAGACCCTTGCTCAATCTGGAGAGGGATTCAATGCCAGAATGGTAGAGTTGTTGGGATTAACATTTCTGGGTTTAGAAGGACTCGACTTGGCAGTCAAAACCCACAATTTTCAGTCGATGCTTTAGCCAATTTCACCCTTTTGCAGTCGTTTAATGCCTCCAATTTCTTGCTTCCGGGTTCCATTCCTGACTGGTTTGGCCAACAAGTTGGGTCCCTACAAGTGCTTGATCTCACTTCTTGTTCTGTACTTGGTCCTATTCCATTGAGTCTCGGAAATTCATCCAATCTAACTGGTCTGTATTTGTCTCATAATAACCTTACTGGGACAATTCCTGCTAGTTTGAGCCAGTTGTTTCGCCTTTCCATTTTTGATCTTTCGCGAAATCGGCTCACTGGATCCATTCCTACATCATTTGGCAATCTTCGGAATCTTTCTGTGCTTGACATTTCTGGGAATTACTTATCCGGGTCCATTCCTCCGGGCATTGGGACCCTCATGAAGCTTCAGTATTTGAACCTTTCAAGTAACATGTTGTCTGCTTCGATACCTGCTCAACTTGGGGACCTTGATAGCCTGGTTGACCTTGATCTCAGTGCCAATATATTGGCCGGGTCAGTACCTTCGGATTTGAGGGGGTTAAGGAACTTGCAGAGAATGATAGTTGCAGACAATTTGCTTAGTGGGACTTTGCCAGACAATCTGTTTCCGACTTCAACACAGTTGCAGGTCATAGTTCTGAGAAACAACAGTTTCACGGGGGGTCTTCCTAAAGTGCTGTGGTCAATGCCCGGATTGAGTCTTCTTGATGTGTCTGGCAATAATTTCACTTGTCAGCTTCCCAATTCTAGCTTGAATGCTAATGCCACTGCTGCAGTATTCAATATTTCTCAGAATTTGTTCTATGGAAGTCTTACGCCTTTACTTGGAAGGTTCAGTGTTATTGATATTTCGGGAAACTATTTTCAAGGTGGTGTACCAGGCTATGTGGGCACTAGTGCATCTCTTGATCGCAACTGCCTTCGAAATGTGAAAAATCAAAAGACTTTGGCAGAATGTTCATCATTCTATACTAGTAGGGGTTTGACTTTTGATAATTTCGGACAGCCAAATTCTACACAACCTCCTCCTCTAGCAAAACCTTCTGGGAAGAGCAATAAAAAGGTGATCATATTAGCAGCAGTTTTGGGGGGAGTTGGTTTGATTGTGTTCTTAGTGTTGATTTTGGTGGTACTACTCCTACGTTTACGCAAGAGGAGCACTACAACTGAAAGAGGGGTTGGTGTGGGGCCAATTACTACAGGCAGCGGTCCACCACCGCCTGGAGGATCAATTAACTTTTCTAGTGTAGGAGATGCATTCACATATCAGCAGCTGCTCCAAGCCGCAGGTGACTTCAGCAATACAAACTTGATTAAAAATGGTCACTCAGGGGATCTCTTCAGAGGTGTCTTGGAAAATGGGATCCCTGTGGTCATCAAAAGGATTGATTTACGCTCAATGAAAAAGGAAGCATACATACAGGAATTGGAGTTCTTTAATAAGGTGTCACATACAAGATTTGTTCCCCTTTTGGGACACTGTTTAGAGAATGAGAATGAGAAGTTCCTTGTCTATAAATATATGCCAAATGGGGACTTATCAAGTTCCTTGTACAAGAAAACCAACACAGTGGATGATAGTTTACAGTCATTGGATTGGATAACAAGATTAAAGATTGCATTAGGTGCAGCAGAGGGTCTCTCCTATCTGCATCATGAATGCAATCCCCCCCTCGTTCACAGGTAGGTTAAGAGTTACTTCTTGTTAAGTTTCAATTCTACCCCTTCTGATATTTTTCATTTATTCTCCATGCAATTAGGTTCTCATAATTTCCTTTATTTCTGACTTATATTATCTATTTAGTTCTTTGTTTTAGATGGATATGTAACATTGATTTTTAGATGGAGTTTATTTTCTGTAACATTTCCTCAAGAAGGGCACTAATTTAATGGCGTCTTTAGGATTTCTAAGGGCTTTCTATGCAACATTAGAAGTTAAAACCACTTAGGAACTCGCATCAACTACTTGTTCAACATTAGAAGTTAAAATCATTTAGGAACTCGCATAAACTACTTGTTTATTTCAGAGGCTCTATGACACTAAAGCTAAAGATACAATGGACTAATTATGCCTTTGTAAGAGGTTCTCTCATTCAAATTTTGCACTCTCAGTACATTGAACTGAGACAAACCATAGCATATGTTATTCTTTTGACAAAATTTCATTGTTCCTAGTCTCAGGAATAAAAAATCAGAGATGGTCAAATATTGGTCAAGATACTCCTGTGTTTATCAGTTACAAGAAACTATATAATGGGTTTGACAAATTTAAGGGGAAGATAATGTTTTTATCTTGTTTTATTTCATTTATAAAAATAGCTGAGCATCAATTATGGTTGGAGCTTGTAAGAGGAGATTATAATATCCCTGAGGCATAAAGTCATATGCTTGAATGTGTCAAAAGCCAATTTGACTTTAGACTAAATCTTCAACATAATTCAATATCAGATGGCTGTTGCAGTGGATTAGTTAATGTAGTTTGCATATTTAAAGTACAGAAGTGATGGGAAAGCTATAGATTTGTATCTCAAATGAATGTCACAGGCACAAGATGGGGAATCTATAAATTTGTTCAATAAGCTTCCTGGTAATGATTTATCTGTTTGAGGTTTTGAACTGAGGCCTGGCACTCTCTTGAAATTCAACTTGACCAACTTGAAAGCATGGTTGTTATACAGATAGTGATTGATGATTGCGAAATTTAGGTCTAAGCAAGATTGTTCTTAAAAGAATAAAATAAAATATAAATTTGGATGATTACTGTTTAGGTAGAAACGAATATGTAGCAAAATATTGGAACTGTTACTATTTTCATATGTTTATTATATATGTAAATTATTTTTATGTGCTGCATCTTTGCACTTTGTCAACAGTCAATTTGTTTGGGTGAGAGCGAGCAACCCAGTTTTGTTAGTTTAGCATTCTTGTTAGTGCAATTGATGATCCCACAAGCCAGATTATAGAACTTATGCCTAGTGGTGCATGTAGTGACATAGCTTTCTTTTGGTCAATGAAGGGATGTTCAAGCAAGCAGTATACTTCTGGATGATAAATTTGAAGTGCGGCTAGGGAGCCTGACTGATGTCTGTTCTCAAGAAGGAGATACTCATCAAAGCAGAATTACCAGGTTGCTGCGGTTGCCACAGTAAGTGTCCTGTTCATAATTGTATCTATTCACCTGTCTCCTCTTTCCAAACTGTGACTATTCCTGAAGGAACAATTTCTATTTGTTTTATATTTTATTGTCTATTTATTTTTGATATATCTTGCTATTCAGTCAATTGTTGAGTTACTATGGTAACTCCTGACATGTTTAGTCTTTTTTGCAAAGACAGCATGTAATTTTTCTTTTATATCCATTTCTTGCTGCTGTCCTAGTTGCTTACTCCATATGTTTTCCTTGTTTTTTATTTTAATTTTAAATCCAGTACTGCTTTAGCAATTGTTTCTTGCAATATATCTTCTACATTAAACGAGTTTCTTTAATTCTCATAATATCTGCCGTCCCAAAAAAAAAAATAAAAATCTCATGATATCTGAATGTCCAATGAAAAACCCTTAGGTGCGACCACATGATGAGTTCTGTCTTCCCCCACCCCACCCCCTACAAATTTTTAACTGACTTAGTGGTATTCCTTCTGCTATTCGCTTGTTAACACAACACATGTTTTTTGTCTGCCATATCTTTTATAAGACATTTTGTGTTAATTGGTATTAGCTATCTTTGCCCCCTAAACGAAGCTAAAGCCTGAAACAAGGTTACGTGATGTGGATCCTGTCAAACTAAGAATTATTATCGTACAACTAATTGTATTTGTTTACTTCATCTTTTCTGAATTACGTGTAGCCTTTCCATTAGGTTTATTATCATTTGTAAAGATTTAATAGATCTGCGTGTATACAGTTCTTATTAGTTTTCCTTTTACAATGCAGGTCATCTGAGCAAGGTGCTTCTGGTATGTACATATCTGGTTATAAAACTTCACATCATTTTAACTCCTTTTTACTTTTATGTCTTGCTGTCCTTTTATTGATTTCCTAGCACTGAAACAGACTTGTGGCTCTTTGGGCCAACTATACATGTTCATTTCTTTTTTTTTTTTCATAAAAGTTTTATTAGACATGTCCTTTAGGCTTTTGGATCTTTGAGGCATTAAAGAGTGACTGAAATGATTAATAACGCTCAAAGGCCTCATATGTTTGGACGGAAAATAGTTCCACAAAATTTTCTGTTGTTTGTTTTAACTAAAATGAGAAAACTTAGAAAGAAATACAAGCATTTGTTTCATTTTTTATTTTTTGTCAGGAAATGTTGTCTTAAGGGCGAAAAAGAAAAAAAGCCTTTCTACCCTTATATGAGTTGAATGCCATAACCAAAATACAAGCAAGCATCTTCTTCTTGCCTATTTAATTTCCAAACGACTAACTTATTATTTGGTAAAGCTTTAAGTGGTGTAGCTTATATTTTTAAATCCGGGGTAGTTTATGCTTTTGTTTCTATCACTAAGGCTTCAAGCTCATCTTAGTCCATAGTGAATTATGATCCTTAGCTATTTTTTGTTATTTTCTTGCACTCGAATAACCCAATTCTTTATCTCTCTCAAATTACCAGGTTCATCGACAGCATTATGTGCCTATGATGTTTACTGTTTTGGGAAGGTATTACTTGAACTGGTAACAGGTAAGTTGGGCATCAGTGCTTCCAGTGATGCTGAAATGAAGGAATTATTAGATCAGATGTTACCGTACATCAATATATATGACAAGGAACTTGTGACAAAAATTTTGGATCCATCTCTGATTGTGGATGAGGACCTATTAGAGGAAGTGTGGGCCATGGCCGTTGTGGCCAGGTCCTGCCTAAATCCCAAGCCCTCAAGGCGCCCCCTAATGAGATATATTCTCAAGGCTTTGGAAAATCCTTTGAAGGTGGTGAGGGAAGATAGTTCTGGCTCTGCAAGGCTCAGAACAACCTCTTCCAGAGGGTCTTGGAATGCTGCTGTGTTTGGTAGTTGGCGCAGCTCGTCTGAGGTAGTGGTCATACCAGGAGCCTCCACTACCAAAGGGGAAGGAGGGAGTGGCTTAAAACATTCAGGAACCACCGGTTCACAGGGAAGTGGCCCAAATGGTGGTGGTGAACTTTCATCCTCACGCAGACGGCATTCTAGGGATATATTCCCCGAACCATCTGGTGTACAAGATGTAGAGAGACCTGACCAGGACTAGCCGATTCATGTTGATTGTTCTTGATTCTTTGTTAATAATACAGCAGGCTAATTTGAGTGCCTGTTTGTTGGTACTCCAGCAAGCTCTTCTTCATTTTGGAGTTTGGTGGTGTTCCAAGCCAATTTTTGTACATGGGGGCGGTTCCATGGTCCACAGCTTCTCTTAAGGGACCCTGAAGTTGAAATTGCATGAAATTGCTATATCTTTGGGATGTTGAATTCAGTTTGAGGATGAATCTGGACTCACAGAAAATTTGGTGGGAGAGAAGGATCAGGGGTGCCATCGGCGGATATGGTTCGTATTTGTTCGGAGTGCTTGTTTATCGCGAAAACAAGCGACAAATTTTATGTGTAATTGATTTGTTCTGTTCCTGTTCAGTTTCTGGTCAATGTAAATTGTAATTGTCAAAGATTACTTCATTCAAAGCAGATTTCACATTTTGGTTCAGAAGGAAAACACAATACCAAAAAGGGAATTGGAACAGAAGAGAGCTTCTTTATATACAGAGACTTTTCAGTTCTTGATTGTTATCTCCAGAGTCTACATAGCCTGACGCTGATCCCTGAATCGTTCAGCTCTCACCTATCTACCTTTTAACATTATGACTTTACATTTATCGGGATAAAAAAAGAAGAGAAGAAAACATTTTACTTGGTTCATCTGTCAATATTTCTAAAATATTGGACTTTGGTGTTGTCATGGACAAGCCTCGGTAACACCATAGAACAGTTGCATTTTTGGTCCAAAGCTGCCTGTGTTTTGAGCACAAGCGATAATCTAAATTACAGGGGAGGGGGCTTCTCACACACACTACCACAGTGTCATGGGGATTCAAATATGAGACCATTAATCTATAAGTAAGACCATTTTCCAATGGGCTAGACCTTGGCCTAAATTTTTTTGTTAAGAGCAGTAATTTCATGGGAGCTTTAGTTTTAAACCATAATATAGTTTACTAATTAAGTAGAAAGAAATACAATTTAGTCTAATTAGCAAAAAGCCAAACACCAAAATGTAACAAAAATACCATTACAAATTATGAAAATTACAACATATGCCATTTTCAGGATTTTAATTTTAAACCAAAACTGAAAAATAGAACTGAAAAGAAAATCGACATCAAACCCAAAACTGAAAGCAGAAACGACATTTTGCTACCTTTCAACTTCACCTCCAAAAAACCTCTTCAACTGTTCCACAAATCCCCAAAATCTCAGCCAACGCGACGAACATCTCAGATTCCTAGTCTTCACTCTCACTTTCGGCAAAAAAGTGTAAGGAATCAACTCAGATCTTGGTTTCGTCTTCGTTTTCGTTTGGTTTTGGTGTTGGTTTTGGTTTTCTGCATCTAGATTTCGATTTTGGGGTTTCGTTTTGGTTTTGATTTTGGTTTTCTGCATCTAGATTCCAATTTGGGGTTCCGTTTTCGTTTTCCTTTGGCTTTTCTGCATCCAGAAACACAAACTGCATCGTAGCAGAAACACAAACTGCATCGCAGAAACACAAACTGCATTGCAGAAAACTCATATTATATGTCTATTATGTTTGATGTTTGATGTTTTCTTTTTCCTGCTGAACCATTTATACTTCTTCCTTGTAGTTTATCTTTACTTGACCTAATAGTGTTCTCATCCCTTCTTGTTTCAGAATCACAAATGGCGCAAGAGAATGGCTCAAGGGACACAGATCCACAACCACAAAGCCAACCAAGAGTAGCAGATGCTAGATCTATAGACTCAGGCAAGATAGCGATCGTAATCGCTCTTCATCTTGAGCTAGAAGACCTTGGAGTTACCGGTGAAGGCCGAAGGGATGAGCAGCTTGAGAATTCCATCGCGACCACAAGTGAAGGCTATGGTCGTCGTTGCTGAGAGAGAGAGAGAGAGAGAGAGAGAGAGAGAGAGAGAGAGTCGTTGCTTCAGAGAGAGAGAGAGAGAGAGAAATATCTAATTTGACAAAAAGGGAGACCAACCCTAATATTTTAATAAAAAGGGTATAATTGTCTAATTTTAGCTGGCCCAACAAATCCTGGGCCTTTTTGGCCTAATCTAAAATACCTATTCTTTTTTGGGTATTAAAACCCAAACCAAAATACCTAATGTCTCATATCCAAATTACTAAAGTTAATTATGTCTAATACCTAATTTTCCTTAATTTCATACTATGTGATTTGAACTTAAAATCTATCATTTTTTTACATTATCATAACATCACTTGAGATCGCATAAAAAAAAACATCACTTGAGTTGGAAGCTCATGGATAAATACACAATGCGCAATAAATAACAAGCAATGTTAAGATAGTCATACACTTGGATGACAATGTTAAAATTTTAACTACCAAGCAATGCTAATAAATATCCATTTTATATTATGACGTATTCACGAGTTATACCTTACGATCATACATTAGTATCACACTATAATTAGTCCTTTCGCGCAATTTATTAACTAATTTATTTACAATTTATTTTAAATTATTGATATAAGTGATATCGAAAATTAAGAAAGGAATGATGATAAATTCTCTTAATTACTTTAAGGGCAAGTCACGTCAGTCAATCAAAGATGGGTAATTTAAATGACTATGGATTGAGTTGGGATTTACTTTGCAGTGAGAGTTGAGGTGGATAATATCCCATAATCCAAACATTGTGAAATGCTGTGGAGCAGCAAAATCACAGCAAACCCAAAAGAGCAACAATGGTGCTGTCTTCTCCCCTCACTCCACTCCCTTTCCACCATCACCATTACCGCCCTCACATTCACCTCCATCAAAACGCACACTCCATCACCAAATTCAACACCTTCTCTTGTCTCAACGAAACCCCACAACCCCATCACCATGACCCCCCAGACCTCCCTCTTCGGAACCACAACTCCAAGTCCACCGCCCTCCTCCTCCAGCGCCTCTCCCACCTCCCCCAACCCTAACCCTAGCCACCTCCAGCAACACCCAGACCCTCACCCTTCCGGCCACAAAGCCAAGCTCTTGGAACGCTCTCTCCTCCGCAAGCGCACTCCTCAGTTCCCTGGCTCCATCTCCCTCGACTCTTCCTCTCTCACTTCTCTTGATGATGAAGACGATGAGCATCGGATGATAATGCGGGCCCTGGAGATTCGCAGGAAGGTCACCGCAGAGATTTTCAAGGAGGTTATGAGGACAAAGGGCAAGTTTGGCATCACCTATGCCACCAATTTGGTCGAGACCTTGACCGAATTGCTTGACTACATCATGGTCCAAGCCGCGGCCATGAAACTCTCGCCGGATTTCTCCAGCTCCACCTATAATTTTCGCGCCAAGACTGTCATTGAAGACTCTGAAGTTGTGCCCTGTATCAGGTAATCAAACACTTCCCTCTCTCTCTGGTATTTTTCTTTGGGGGTTTTAATTTCCATTATGTGTTTTTTTGTAGCAATTACATGAGCTATTAGTTAGTAGTGTGCAGGAAACACTTAGAATGAAAAGTAGGGAATTAAAGGGATTTGTTTGTCCACAACTGGGTATAACAGAGTGTCATTGTATAGGTGGTTGAAGCACAATTCACTCTCATATCCCCAAATTGGGAAGCTCATTTGCTTGTCAAAGGGAGACATCGGCTCAATTAGACGACTTGCTCTGTGGTTGAAGTCAATTCATGTTAAGGGGAGATTTATTGGGGTGGCACTTGTGAAGGCAGGAGATCATTTTTTGGAGCGCAGCAATGAAGAATTGGATGAGATTGTTGAGTATTTGGAGAGCAATGGAGTTAGGAGGGATTGGATGGGCTGTGTCATGAGCCGATGTCCGCAGCTCTTGTCCTACAGTTTAGAAGAAGTGAAAACTCGTGCCGGGTTTTACTTGGATATCGGTATCAATGACAAGGATTTTGGCACAATGGTCTTTGATTATCCCCGGGTACTTGGCTACTATACTCTGGATGAGATGAACCAAAAGGTAGCTGAGTCCTTCTGCAGATTATTCATTCATTGAAATCATATATATTAGGGTTTGATTCAGGAGAATGTGGAGTTTAATACTTACTGATTTGGGTGTATTAACATATATATAAAACTTATTGATTTTCATAAAATTTAAAAAAATATAAAAAAAACTTACTGATTTGCGTATACATGTAGTGAGATGCTGCTCTTGTTTATCCAGGTTGACTATTTGAAGGAATTTGGTCTTAGTGCTGAGGATGTTGGAAAATTGCTAGCATTTAGGCCACAGCTGATGGGTTGTAGCATTGAGGAAAGATGGAAGCCTCTAGTTAAGTATTTGTATTACCATGGCATAACTCGGGATGGTATGAGGAGAATGCTTATCATAAAACCGATGGTTTTCTGTGTTGATTTGGACAAAACCATTGTGCCAAAGGTATGCCATACTTCATGCCTTCAACTTTGGTTCAGATGCCTACATATCATGATACCAACCTGAACAATCTAATCTATCTGAATCCTTCTTTCCATTTGGTTACCTTCCATCTCATCCTCTTTTAGGTATCGTTGTTCCCTCAACTACTGTTTAGTTCTCATAATTATTCATGTATTATGTGCACGATAGGTTTATGCTAAATAGACAAACTACATGTTTGATGATTTTGGCACTTATTTTCCATCATGCAGGTAAAGTTTTTTCAGGACATAGGCATTCACGATGATGCGATAGGCAAAATGCTTGTAAAGTTTCCTCCATTGCTAACATACAGCCTCTACAAGAAAATCCGGCCAGTGGTTTGTTTTTTTCTTTTCAAGTTCTGTTATTGTTTCCTATCATTCCCTAAGGTTATACGGTTATTTGTACGAACAGATCCCACCCACCCAGCCCAACTTTCCGAAACACACACCATCCATGCACATGCATCCACACAATTATGTATATCTTTCTGTACCGCAAAATCTATGTAGCAATAGATTTCTAGAATTTAAACATGGAAATACGTCCTCTTTCATATTGTAGTAAGCTGAGTAAAGTGAGGTGGAGTTTTAGGTTCAATTCTGTTTGGTGCATGGTTCAATTTTCATTTCAAAGCCCTAAAAATAAATAGATTAGAATATCAGGTCATTTGATTGAATGAATGAACCTAACATTCTGAGTTTAATATATAGGCATAGTAAATTATTTTTAGTGACAGACTAAATGAAATCTGATAACTTATTTGATTTTGTATTAGTTGTGCTTGTATGTAACTGGTAATTGTTTAATTGCTTCATTGATTGAGGTGTACTTGAGAAAAGCCCAAAAATTACAGATATTACTCATGAAATAGTTAGAAGTTAGTATCATTAAAACAGATAGCTGTACTGAGGACTTTTGCATTTATGTAGGTCCTACATGATAAAATTCAATATCCAGGTTCAGTTTTTAATCAAAAGGAGTAACCTTTAGCATTCCCCTTTGGTAACATGTTACTCGAATATCATACAGGTCATATTCTTGATGACCAAAGCTGGAGTTAGTGAGAGGGATATTGGAAAGGTAATAGCTTTGGGACCAGAGCTCGCGGGATGCAGCATTGTGAATAAGCTTGAGGTTAATGTGAAATATTTTCTATCCCTTGGCATACATCTTAGAGTTTTGGGTGAGATGATTGCTGATTTTCCCATGCTGCTCCGGTACAATATAGATGTTCTCCGTCCAAAGTACCGTTACTTGAGGAGAACTATGGTCCGCCCTTTGCAAGATCTCATTGAGTTTCCAAGGTGAAAGCATCACGACAGAAATTCAAGCTTTGGGAATTCAAATTCAACCTTACCTTGTCAATTTGTGCTTATTCATTTGTGTAATAATTTATCTTCTTTCTTCTCTACTATTGGATTTGACCATGATGAAATCATGTCCAGGTTTTTCAGCTACTCCCTTGAGGGCAGAATTATTCCAAGGCACAAGGTTCTGATAGAGAACTGCATTAATTTAAAACTACGCTACATGCTGGCTAGCACAGATGAAGAGTTTGAGGAGAGGGTCAAGGCTATAGTGGAAAGGCGCAAAAGATTTGAATCTGGTGTCACGAGTGAGGATGTTTCTAATTCCCAAACAGGTGATGACGATGAATTTCCTGTGAAGGGAGCTATGCTTGATGAAAGTGAAAGTGAGGTAGAATTAACTACGTTTGATGACGGTGAAAGTGAGGCAGAATCAACTATGCTTGATGACAGTGATAGTGAGGCAGAATTATAGTTACTCTGCTTGTCGCAGTAGGTGTACCACACTAAGATGAACAATGCTCCGACTTACCAGTCACAATCTCTTGACTTACAAAACTGAACTTAAGTTATAGTCCAGCTGTCAAAAGAGGAAGAGATTTGTTGCTTAGGAAATCCATGGCTGCCGTCTCCAAAGAATGTTCCAGACAGTGAAGAGTATGAACCATGAAGAGAGATGATGCCCTTAGGTATGAAGCCTATGCTTGATGTTCTCTTTATGATGTATATTTTTCTTTTACAAGTGCTTTATATGTTATTGAACTCTGCTCATCCGTTGTCAAAAATGATGTAACAGTTGGTCATTTAGTTCATAGACGTATGGCGTAAGTGAATCCGCTGCATGATGTAGAAGAAAGCAGAAGAAACAATGAGCCACCTTTCCCTCCACTATTCTGTTGCCCGAAAAGTGCAGGGCGTTTGTTTCGGCGGCCATTGCTGTTGGGTGTTGGCAAGTTTGCTTACTTGGCGAAGTTACTGTTGTATAGCTCAAGAAATCTGTTTTAATTTATAGTATTCTCTTAGACTTGTCCAAAGCCAGAAATGCAGGTAGTAGAGTAGCTAGTTAGAATTCATAGATTCTCTACGCTTGTAAAGGTATACATTGTATATACTGGGGCCTTTGTTGCCCCCTTTTTATTTATTTATTATTAATACATTTGGTATACTTCAATTTAAATCGCGGGTTAAAGCATGCACAAGTGAAGGATTCGAGCTTGAGGCTGGCCAAGGCTGTGAAATTACGAAATTAGATGACAATCGGTCGCTACTTTGCTGCTGGAAAATTCTTGTATATAATCTCTCTAGAAAAACTGGTTCCACGCTAGACATGCAAGAGATTCAATGTGAAAAATGAATTGTATGCAAGAGATTCAATGCGAAAAATGAGTTGTATGCAAGATTTTTTTTCATTAACCTTCAGCAATGGTAAAGATTCGTTGAACCCAAGTTTTGGGCCAGGCAATTGCAGCATGAAGTACGGTGAGAAAACTTCAAACGGGGAACCGGTAAAAACTTCTAAAGGCAATTACAATGAAACTGAAACCAGTAAAAAGGCCAAACTAGAAACAGAAAGACCTTAGTGCTATAAAGCCATAATCCAGGTAAAAGTGAGATGAACATTCCTTCGCCTAAGATCCGGAGTTTCTGATTTACAGAAACCTGTTGACATTTGGCATAACAAAGGTTTTGTTATTGTAATCATCAACCTGGGAAAAGGTTTGAACTTAAAAGATCTAAAACAAAACTTACAAGGATGTATGACATTGTCTACAACTAAGTGGTTGCAACATCTGCATAGACAGGGTGAAGCACGTGACCTTCCTTGGGCACGACATGCACCCACTTGCGTCCACTGAGCTTGTGGTGTTCAAATTTTACACAGCCTTCTTTCAGAGCAAAAAGGGTGTGATCCTTCCCTAAGCCAACATAATTTCCAGGATGAAATCGGGTGCCCCTCTGGCGAACAATGATGTTTCCAGGTATCACTCTCTGCAGCATAAACAGAATAACCTCAGTCATCTCAACGAAAGAATTCAACAAGCATTGATGAATCCTCCACTTTTTTTTTCCTTTAAGTACGCATCAGCCTCTCACCTCTCCACCAAATTTCTTCACTCCAAGAAACTTAGGATTTGAGTCTCGGCCATTCTTTGTGGATCCAGCAGATTTTTTAGTAGCCCAGCGCCTAAATGTCAAACTCAATCCTTCTGTCGTAACATCTAAAATTAGCACATTTAGTAAAACATCAGAACTTAGAAGCAGCAACACAACACAATCATGTTACAGCTAAAATAGCACAACCCATTCACTGATATGAAACTCGTACCAGAAGCTCTGCTGTACACAGGAGTATTCGAAACCAGGTGCTTGACACCCAATCTACTGCATATTGATGCTGCAAGATTCATTGTGTTGTTTTCTATACGATGAGAAAAACCTAAAAGAAAATCACCAAATCAAACTCATGCTTTGAGAACCAAATTAGTTCAGTTCACCAGTGAGAACCCTCAACTAAAATCTATTTATGCATAAATTGCACACGGAGATATAGGATGGGTTAAATTAAATTTCTAAAATGAAATTCAAAGTTACAGAAAGTGCCATTTTTCAAATTGAAAATGACAAAAATAAAACAACGCAGTTCAAACTAAACAAAAAGTTAATGCTTTCCCAGTATGAAAAGAATCGAACCCAATTGTTTCACCCCCAACAAAAATTTAAAGTGCCCAACATACAACCAATGAAAACCAGTCAAAGATGGAGATACATTTGATATAATTACCATTTTTAACATCATTCAGAGATCATGGATTCGAAAGGGGAAAATCAAAGTTACGGAGAATGTCACAGACAAGCAATGCCCAGAAACCAAAACACAGTAAAATAGCAAAAACTTAATCAAAGAATAAGACTTTATATTATTATGTGAGAAGCGAAACCTGGTTGTTGGAGTGCCAAGCTAGGCTTCGTCGTGAGCGAGCTTAGATGCGACGATGAGTAAGGAAACGTAGACAGAGAAAGAGAGAGAGCTGAAAACAAATGGGGTAGGGTTTGGGTTTGTTTGGGGATTATGGCCCATCGGGCGGGCCTGGATTGGGTCCATTTAACTTTCATCTTTTTCGTTTTTTCATTTATGATTTTTCAAAATTTAAAGCATTACTTCAAATATATTCTTTATTTAATCCACATAACATGCCACATCAGCAACCCAAAGTTTTTTAACAGAATTGAACGGCAAAGACCAACCTGATATGCAAGAGTTAACACTGGAGGACCATCCCTAACAGAAAAAATACGTAAATGATCAAAGCTAATAGTTTTGTGAACCTTATGAACATTTTGTGATGAAAACCTTTCTCTTTTGTCAATTACATTTTTTTTTTAAAGTCGGGTTTTATTTGTTTTTGTCATGGATCGTTCTTCCCATGAAACCCTTATAATGTATTTGTATTCTTTTGTATTGTTTAATGTTTGTTGAACAAATACAAATCATTCCAATGGAGTTCGAAATTTCAATAAAGGATTCAATACAGTAATATCAATCTTCGTCTCACCAGTGAGTCATTAAATCACCGCAAACAAATTTGAAACAAAAGATAAACCTGATCTAGCTGTTGTCATTTGATTTATCAAACAAGTTTCCCAGACATACTTTCTAATGAAGAAATGCGTACATTTTGTATTCGTAATGAGCAAAATGCAGTAAAACAAAAAATTTGCAACGTTAGCAGAATTTTCCAATGTGCTATAATCCAAGGCGGCATATTGGGTTTCTCTTGATAAGACCAAGATCGACCTACAAAATAAGAGAACCAGGTGAAATCCAATTCAGATGAATGGAAAACTAACGACTAAGCTTGAAGATAGGATGTAGAGTGTTACCTTATGTCCAAAAAGATCTCGGATGTTGTCAATCCCGTAGAGTATCATGGTAGGTCTGGTTCCAATTAAAGTCCACAGAGAATAAACATCAATATCACGTGGAGTATTTTTCTAGCAAGAATCCGTGAAAAATGGTAGTGATGAACAGTAATGATAAATAATTTGTTCTTACCTTTCGAGGGAGAGGCCCCATGCAATAACACGAACATCTTCTGGGAGTCCCATAGGAAGCAACATTTCAGGTCTAAACATGCCAGAATTTCCAACCTCTACCCATTTCCCAAACCCTTCATGATAACTGATTGAGAAAAAAAGGAAAAAATTATCAAACTTTCAACTACAAACCTGAAACAACCTTTTCCACCTTATTGAGCATTAATTATCACCTGAAAATCTCCATGCTAGGCTCAGTATATGGATTATAAGCGGGCTTGAATCGCAACTTCGACATGCCTAAAAACAGAAAAACAAAAAATAAATAAGTTTCCTATTATAGTAATACCCAATCTCCAACTTCAAAACACAAAAACCAAGTCAGCAGCGGAATGCCAGCCAGTGTCTTACCCAGACGTGCGAAGAATTCGTGGAGTACTCCTAACAAGTCACCAAGAGTAAGCCCTCGATCACATACCAAACCTAAAACCAGGACCCAGATTGTTCATTTTAATTTAAATCTCTAAGAGTAATTCAGTTCTTAGTTTTGTAGCAGAGCCCAAGATGAACAGAGTTATGGACCTAATGAATGTATGCAGATATCTAGCTCGGGCACACATAAACAAATCGAATAATACCTTCTATCTGGTGGAACTCTGCAAGATGAGTTCGATCTACCGCTTCATTTCTGAATACACGATCTATAGAGTAGTACTTTTTCGGGGCAAATGGTTTCTGTAAATGCCGAGAAAAAAAAAACAATTATGATTTTGGGACAGCGTTAGTATGATTGTGTGTGTCTACTTATGCAGGTGCATGCAAAACGAATTCGTGAAGACATTAAAGAACCTACAACTACCATAGGTAGGTTTCTAGTAGAAACTACGTGAAATAATGCCACAAATAATAAGAAACACCTGCTGGAGAAAATATGAAGAAATTTCTACCTAAACTTTACAAATTGTATGCAAGCTTACTATGACAAAATTCCAACTTTCAAATGTTTAGAAATAACACTACGTAGCATGCAAAAATGTGATACTAAGTCAAGATTGAATACTTTTTGGTTTACATTAACAAACTCATTGTGCAAGCAACAGTCCATCACAAAAAGGGCATTGTCGGGAGAGTAAATTTTGCACCAAGGTAGGATTAATTGAATAAAAAGGTTAGAATTTGAAGCTAACATAGAAGAGTTCCTCTTTGGTTTAGTAAATAAAACAGCAATAGTGAGTGATCAATTGAAAGCCATGAAGGGATTCATAAAATAAACACACCTGTGCTAGTAAGTACAGCATCCTGGAGGAAACAGCCGTTGTGTGAGTTCGCAAAAGATTTTTGTCTGCTTCCTCCCTTTTCCAATCATATCCATATCTGCCAAAAAGAGAAGATAACAGTCATTATCTCAAATCTTGTGGGGTTAAAACATTAAAGGAAGTTCAAATGTCATACCCTCGGGATTGATAACCACCAGACTCATGAATCTGCTTCACCCGCTGAACGTAATCTTCAGGCAGTTCCTTGGTGGTTGAAGGAGCTACAAAAAAATAAAACATAAGAAAACTATTAGTTGGGAGCTAGATACAGAAGTGCTCATGATTAAAACAACAACGTTAAAAAGACCTTGTAGAAAAAACGTATCATGAGAATCACGGGCAGGGTGTTGTTGCGGCTGGAAAAGCGCATCAAAGTTCCAAAAGCTGCAAGTAAAGCAAAAATAAACATTTTTAAGTAACTCACCATTAGCTACCACATACATAATGAGCTGTAAGCACTGAAATTCCATGGAAGAAAATGCAACATTAGAGATTTATTTTTTCTTTTTTACTATAAACATAGAGAATTTAAAAAAGAAATACTTTGACAGATATAAGGAAGAGGCAAAATTCACATGTGTCTAGTACAACATATTCAGTTGAATATTTACTTTATGGGCGGTTTTTGAAACCAATTGTTTGAGAGAACCTGGAAGTATCAATAAAATAATTTATATTCACTCCGTGAGCTGTCCAGTTATAGCAGAAATATCAGTGAGCAATGCAAAATAACCTGTGAATAATCATGTTTTTTTTCCTTTCTTTCTGGGTCAGAAATTATATTGAATTTGTTGACTAAAGAATCTTGGCATCTTGTTCTTTGGAAACAGATCCCGAGAATAAGGCTTGTGAATCAAACTATATTTTTTGTTGGAAAAGAATTCAATTTATCCCCATTAATAAATTTGCATCTAGATTCCACAATTTCCAGTAGATGTTTTAGCAATGTGGTATGGCTAGAAATCCTCGACGTATTATAAGCTATGATTTACATTGAAATAATTATAAATAAGACAAGTTGGCTAAAAGTAAGACGAGATAGGCTACCTGCTCTCAACATAATTGTTTGTAGGCATCTCCTCAAACCTGCAGTTAGTACAGAAAAACAATACATAAATGCCAGACATGTATAGGGTATGGATCCCGCACACGAAGTTGCACATCCAGGATTTTGCCAGAAATCACGCCAACATGGAACTAGGTCGCCTAGAGGGAGATGTATATGTAGATAGAACACATAAATCAGTAAATATTAGACAAGAAACAGGTCTTACCCCATCTGTCTGAAAATATCCTTCAATTGCTGTCGTACCTGAAAATTGGGAGATTCAATTAGCAATGCTATATGCAAACAGGTAATTTTATACAAAACTTGCAAACAAAAAGTCTACCATACTGACATCTTGTAACATAGTCCTCTAAGAAAAATATTCTATTGTGTATGGCACCAGCTCAAATTGAGCACCTGCAGACTTTGGAGGGATCATCTGAAAGTCTGCTAAAACAAAAGAATCACCTTGTATTTCTCTTTTAACTCTATTTGCCACTGAGGACTTATACATTATACTGGTTTTATGGTACTCAAAGCAAAGCCACTTCTATTAAAAAGATACAATGGAAATTATGTCCTTGCCTTGAGCAGTGGATGTAGATGACCGCCTTCAGTAGGCAGACCTTTAGCAGTGAAGTTATACTCTTTGAACTCTATTTCCTTCCAATCACCCCTATATTACAGAAACAATCATTTAAAGCTATCAGCAAGATAACTGCATATAACAGCACTCATTAATGGGTGTGCATTCACATAATGCAAAAACAAAGAAAAAAGAAACAAAAAGAAAACAGTATTCATGTAGTCAGTATGGTAGCCAGAAATGCTGAAAAAGGAGTGTACAACAGTTAATATATGCTAATTGTGGGGATATGTATACCAATACCTTACATATTGGAATGACATAACAATCGGGGCAAGATACATGAGGTTTAAACTTTAAGTTTACAATTTTTTATTGGGTTAACTTAAAAGAGAAGAGTCTATCTGTTCTATTTTCAATTTTTAAGGACCCAATAAAACAAAATGGATAGAAATCAAACAATACTTCTGTCCATACGCGTACATTGCAGGATATAAATGCACTCTTCCTAATTATTATTGTTTCTATATTA
This sequence comes from Prunus fruticosa, assembly GCA_018703695.1. NCBI lineage: Eukaryota > Viridiplantae > Streptophyta > Magnoliopsida > Rosales > Rosaceae > Prunus > Prunus fruticosa. Next base: position 29,348,325 of record CM031924.1, read on the forward strand.
AAATTTAATTGATGCCTGCAATTGATATAATAATGCACATAACATATATTTTTTAAATCGGATATCCCAGTGTATCACATCCCAGTTTTCAAAAATATCCATATTACTGTAAGAGTATTGTATCATTTCGTATCCCTATCCTCTTATCACCCATCCAATTTTGGTGATTATGAGTTCTATGCTTCAGAGAACTTTAGCACTAAACCCATCCAGTAATTGTTGTCATAAATTCTACTGAGCATGATCTACATTCATAATAATCACGTGCTTACCTCTGCAGATTCTCTCGAGTCAAATCTGTAGCAACTTTCTTTCTTTTTGGAGCATAATTGGGGCCCTTTTTCACTGAGTAGCCCTTCCACGTTCTATAGTGCAAGAAGACAGAAAAAGACGATAACACTATGAACAGAGTATGAAACCTTTGCAGGTGAAATAACCAGAATCAAACTTCTATGGTACAAAACATACGGCCATAATCAAAGAAATTTCATTGATACCCCCTGGCACCAAAAGAAAAACAAGGGAACTGTATAAGCAAAGAACATAAAAAGCATCCGATTCTTACTGTGGAACAATAAGCTTTCTTGCTTTGAGAGCCTTAATGTCATCTTGGTTGATGGCCTGCAATCACAAATAAGGAAAAGAAAATCCAAATGAGTTGCCAATAAATTTATAATAGAGGGGAAAACAACGAGAGAGATTATCTACTGAACGATGGAAAATGTGCACCCGATAGGGAATGTGGTACTGAATTAAAAGTTTTAAAAACCCCCATCCCATTTCATTTTATGTACGATAAAGTTATAAACACAATGCACCCAGCTCATCAAAGTACAAACAGGCCTGACAACCATTTGAATGATTCACAACACAGCCATGGGTTTTGATCAGGCTCCAGCCCACCACAAAGATGAATACAAACACACCCATCCCCCCACCCCAATAATGTTACTATGTTATACATATCACTGAAGCTTAGAGCTAGCATATACTCGCACAATGTACATAAGTGCATGTGCATATCATTGAAATCCAATGTGAGATTATTGATGTTGAAAATTATTATGCACCTCCCCTTCTTGTATCTGTAGAAGCAAATCTTTGACTTTGTCATCCACATGTTGGATCTGCACAACGTACAAAGGGATAATTATGATGAAGTATTCAAGTCAGAGACACCATACATGCACAACTGAGGTGAAACATGGCTATACTAGCATCATCAGACATTTGTGGATTCCACATACATCCAGAATCACTTCAAAACAAAAAGACACAAACAGAACGAAGCTGATGAATATTTATAAACAATGTATACAAAAATATAAAATGTATCAAATGAATGTTTAAAGCACCAATGAACCACATATCTTGACCCCAAAAAAAAATAAAAAATAACTGCACAATAAAACAAACAATAATATCAGAGTCCATTAGACACCAAAATAAAAGAATAAATCTTGAAAACAGTCAAAAGATGAGAAACAAATAATAATTATCAATGAAGGGGAGAAAGAAAACACACTAAAATACAATCACACATTCTACAAAAATTATATTTTCAGAGATAAAAAAAAATATTTCCTAACAGGTAGTCTTTGGCTGGATTCTCATTGGAGAACATGAAGGACTCCTGACACAACACAAGTATCCATGGCTTCATTAACCATGACGCCAAAATAAATTGACAAAAGGGTCTACTTATTTGGATAAACTGGAACAAAATACTGGATTAGGATCAATTCCAGGAAGATCATAGCCCCTAAGTAACATATCTAAAACATTCCTAACAGACATTATTATGTATAGAGATTTCGTTAGTGAGGTGTTACCTTTCTGGTGACAAGTTGTTTTCCCATCTCCACCCATTTATTCTTTGCAGCCTGGGCGCAACCTATTTTGAAAACTGATGCATCCAGCTTTTTCTGAATAAAACATCAGTTTCAAAACACATGTAGCATCAAAGATTAATAACTCGTGAACAGAGAGAAACTACAAGCACAGAACATAATTGAATAGAACCAATGAATCATGCATCGTATCAGATTTTCTAAATTAAAGGCGAGAGCCATAATAATCACCTGCAATTCTTCTTTTGGAATACCCTCTGGTGGTATGGCCAGGAACAGTTGCACTTCAGGTGATCCAGTAGCAGTATATGCCTTTCCTTCATCAGTAAGCACCCACGTCTCCCTTTTAATGTCCTGCAGATCAACGAGTATCAAAAGGTATTCAACAGCAAGAACCCTCATGAAGCCCACAAATTTACATTTAGTGTAATTTCAATTAAGTAAAACGAAAAATGAACTTAACCCAACAAGAAACCAGAACTAACAACCAAAAGCAAATTCCTTTTGCAGACAAATGTGAACTATCCATCATAAAGTTTGTTAATTTGTAGCTCGAATTAACAAGTACATGCAACCCAATAAGATTCAATGATAAACCCTTCATTAGTTTGAGTTAAGAAAACTTTCTAGCAACCAAAAAGAACAGAGTTAAGCAAAAACACTTGAAACAAATCCCAATTGTTGCTCCTATTCAAATAATGACAAAGAAATAAAATCAGGGGCAAGTAAGTTGAGCACCTGTGCGTCAACATATCTGAAACCATGGAGACTCTTGATAACGTTGACAATCTCGTTGTGATCGATTCTGCATTCAGCTGCGAACTGGCCTGAGTCTGAAATATGATCGTTTTTCTCCAGGTATCCTAGAATCGCGTCCTCTGCCATTGCTCCCTCCTTGCTCTATCTGGCATGAGCAGAACCATGATTATAATTTGGAGTAATATATTGATATTTGCCTTTTGTTTTTGGGGTCTGAAGAAAATTAAGAAACCAGCAGCCTTAAGCACAGTTGTTGAAATATTGCTAGTGGTCTCCTAGTAAATTATAGTATGTGATTTTACATTTATAACTAATTTCATGTCAAGTCATTATTCTCTAATTCATTTACATGAACTCTAAAGAAAATTTTCAATTCCGAATATAATGCTGCAAGTGCGGTTAGTGACTCTGGCAAATTTTTTATTTTATTTTTTGCAAGTTTGATTTTTGGACATAAAACTTGTACAATGAAAGAACTAGGAAAGGAAAAAGCTAATTAACATGAAAAATAATCTACAAAATGAAGAGGGAATTGCTGAATTAACCCTAACAACTTGAATCAGGCTCCGAACCTAATGAATATGCAGAAAAAACAAAACCAAAAACCAAAAACAAAAACGAGTTCTAACCTAATGGGTTTATGAGATTAACAACGAAATAAAACTACAAATTCACTTACCTACCAAATGCTGATAACTACAAGACCCCAAGGATTGACTGTCGAAGCAGAAGAGTCGAAGAACAAGAAGTAAACTGATTCAGTTTTATCGAAGAAGAGCCGAAGAAGAAGAAGGGGGAGGGAGGCGCTGTTGACACATAGGTCGACTAGTCTGAAACTGAGGCTGGGCTTGGGTGATGTTGGGTTTGATTTTAGAATGGTGTTACGCACACCCAACAAATCACTCACCATACCACACCTCCTAAACATACTTGTGAACCTTTCTATTTTGACCCTCTTGTTAGTTTTTTTTTTTTAAACTTATCTGAACAATAATTTACCATGACCTAATGTTATAAAACAAACATATTGTACATAACTCCTCCTTCTACCGTGATAATTCTACTTTACTTGCTTTTTCATTTTAGGCTTTTTATCACCAATCCTCCTAAGGTTTGTGAAATTATCACCTTTCATCAATAACTTTTTTTTGTGACACTAATCCTCTAAGGTTACCCTATCGCACATCAAAATGGTCTTTCCGTTAGCTTCCGTTAATACGTCAAATTTTCTGTTAAAATGTTGACGTGACACGTATATGAAACCACACATCCAATAGAATGGAGACATGTGACTTTAAATAAAAGGTATAATATTATATTAAAAAGAAAATTAAACTTTTTTCGAAAATAAACATTAACACTTCGAAAACGAAAAAAACAAAAACAAAAACAAAAACAAATGACCTGCCTGTTCTACCACCAGCCACCTCCCATGATCCCACCCAGCCAACCCCCATCCTACCTTCCTCCGACTGACAGCCCGCCAATCCAGCGCAAACCCACTACCACCGCCGCGCTCCTCTCCAACACAACCAAACTCCACCTCGCCCAGATTACCGCGAGTTGAGTCGCTCGAGTTGTTGCTTTCATTTTCAACTTACCCAATTTCAGCAGAGATGAAAATTGGGCAGCAAATATTACCAAAAAAAAAAGACAAGAAAAAAGGGCAGCAACATCACCTTTCAAGATGCCAAGATGGACAATTCAAAATGCAAATTTCAAAACAAATGTCCAGTATTATCAAACCAATTAGCTAGAATTTGAAATTTTATTCAAATTAAAAGGCTCGAATTAAAATTTCAGATACATATCAAGACACCCATGAATCTGGTGAAGAGAGAGATCCACTGTTGGGATGTGTCGGATAGGAGAGAGAGGGGCTTGGGCTGTGCTTTTTCGAGGGAAGAGAGAGATGAGCGGGGTTTGAGACAGAGAGAACACCCAACCCAGATGTAAGACACAGAGAAAGAGAGGGGCGCCGGAAGGGAGGTGCTGCAGGGATGGGTGTGGGGTGTCAGGGCTTAGAGGATAGGGGTGGCGCTGGCTTTTGTGATTACTCCATTTTTTTTTTTTCTTCTTCTTCAATTCTCTGGTTGTTCGTACTTCGTTCGTGTTAATTTTTTTTCATCTCTCTCTCTCTCTCTCTCACATCTGTGCGATTTGGGGAGTTCAATTATTCTTTCCTTCTTTTAATATTATTTTATTAAATTTTGTTTTATGTTTTAACTTTTAAATACTTTAAAATATTTTATTAATATATTATTGGATATATGGCCCATATATATGCCACAGTATTTTAATAGGAAGATTTACGAAAAGTTAATCCTAGGGATCATTTTGATATGCATAGTGTAACCTTAAGAACTATAGATGCCACAAAAAAAGATCAAGGCGATAATTTAGCAAACCTCAACCACCATTCGTAATAAAAGCCTTCATTTTATTATACAGTGCTCGTTTCATGAGTTTCCCTTCTTTTTTTGTTCCTTTACGTGTTTTTTTTCTGTTACCCAAAAAAGACCCCTTGAAGTACCAGAGTGGGATCTGCTACGTGCTCCTCTTCCTCTTTACCTCTCACTGGCGGCCCGATTCTAGTGACCATGGTGGGCCCTCTTTTTGCTTCCATTGATCGGTACAATTGAGATCAAATATAAAAATTTGGAAGAACTCTTTGGTAAAAAGGATGGATCATGGTCAGTAGACTTCAACTTCTCCAACACCCAAATTCTCTACTAACTCACATTGTTCAAGCGAAACTAGAGGATGGTCCATAAATTGGTAAAAATTCACGTCCAACCATGCTCAACATGTTTAAAGATCTTACAGAAAGAAACTTGGTCCCTTGCATTTGGAATCATTACTTACAATGACTCAATTACAAAGATTTGGGTAATAAAATACCAACAATACAACCTCTTTAAGATCCATGCACGGATCTATTATTTTTCCACATCATAAAAAAGTCAAGAAAGTGCGAGTATGGTAACTAGGAAAGAACAATGGGGTGGAAAATCAGCGGTAGAGGCTTTCAGATCTGAGGTTTTCAGCAATCTCAGTGTCCCATCGGTCTCCATTCTCGAGCAGCTTTTCTTTGTCGTAAAGAAGCTCCTGCAACAGCAGCAGAAAAGAGCGCCTTGGATCAGTTATCAGAATTGAATAAAGATGAAGACATAGGATTAGTTGCTATGAGTCAAAAGAAAGGATGCTCAGTAACCTCATGAGTCTCTGTTGAAAATTCAAAGTTCGGTCCTTCTACAATGGCATCAACAGGGCATGCCTCTTGACAGAATCCACAGTAGATGCACTTTGTCATGTCAATGTCATACCTGAAAAACTAGACAAGTGTGAGGCGGAAATTGAGAGGGAAAAGAGGGGGGAGGGGAAGAAGGGAGAGTCATCCTTCACCTAGTAGTCCTTCGGCTACCATCTTCTCGTGCCTCAGCCTCAATTGTGATTGCCTGCGCCGGACATATCTGAGAAAAACAACTGCTTTGTGAGTTAAAATGCTATATTCAGCTGCTTACGCCTTATAACATAGTAACACATGAAGCTAGCCTGTTGCAGATTTATGCAGTGAAATGATACTTCAAATTCTACATGAGACTGAATTACATCCTAGGCAAAGGAATAAAGCATAAGAGCAGAAAACACACTCTGTATATACAAATATCAGTGTAACAGCAGAATACTATGATACACTATGTGTGCACATCAAGAATATATCCTAATCTGGAAAGTAATTAGACATCAATGAGGCACAGCTGCCAAACAAGGCCAAAAATCCAATATAGTTTGCTGAATGTGACAGGAGGCAGCGTTGTCTGGCCTCGAGCTCTAGGAATTGTCCAATATGACAAAGCAGGCTCTGCCCATTGGCAGCTCAAGGAATGCATATCAACAACAAAAATAAACATCAAAGCAGAAACAAGTAAACTGACCCAGACATATTAGATGAAGAATTATGAAATTTTCTAACCAGTTTTGGCAGGCAGGAATTTCAGCATCATAACCTAAATTTATATGCTGTCTTTAATTCATATTTGAAAACCTAAAATAGCCACAAAAGAGTTTTCAACTCTTACAGCTTCGCAGAGTTTGCATGCAATGCAACGCTCTTCTCCCGTAGGATATCGCCGTAGGGCATGTTCACCACGAAAACGAGGACTCAAAGGGCCCTTCTCAAATGGATAATTGATCTGCAAAACAAAAGATAGATTTCATAGTTCACCATGGAAAAATGAAAAGTGAACTTGGCAATGTGTATCGGAAGATGCTTACAGTAACTTTTTTCTCAAAAAAGTACTTAAGCGTCAGCATCAGACCTCGAACCATTTCAGTGAGGAACAATGTGTTTATGCTTCGCTCAAAGACTGCAGTAATTAAAAATTTCGGGCTATTATTTCACATAGCCTAAAATAATGTAATAACACCAAATTAAGAACAAAAATAATGGTTTCCTTTTTCTTTCTCTTTTTCCCTTTTTCTTGAGGGGAGGGGGATTACCAGAACTCCAGTCCTTCGAAATCTCCTTTGCGAGTTGCTCTCTTTCCTCATCCTCTGCAGTTGGCATAAACAAAAAAGTAAAAAAAAAATTATTCTAAAAGATAATATCACACCATGATGAAGCACCGTACAGGCCAAATAACATGATATTGAAGATATCGATATAATTTTATCTTAAACTATCATTATTACAACACCCATGACCCTGCAGAAGAGCAAACCTTTTATAGTGGAGAAATAGTGTGAACTGGAACGCGGTCCATAGTAGTAAGAACCGTGCAAAGCTTGCCCTGGTACAGCCTAAACACAAACCCAAAAAATAGACCAGTGAAACGTCCAATAGCTAAAAAAGAATACGAAACAGGTATTTATACATAAACCCAAAGTTTTAAGAAAGCTCTCCCTATAATTATACTGAAATTAAAAAACATATGAAACATGCAACCACCACATGTGAGGGCATTTAAATGTAGTTTTGTTTGGTTTGCAATCAAGTCCAAATCGTAAACTCCATCAACGTGGCAACATGCAACCACCACATGTAAGGGAATTCTTAGTCTCTCCAAAAAGTTTGTAATCAGGACCATGTAAGCATTCTGTCCAATTTTGTAGGATTTAATTGCTAAGTAAATAAAACTACAGGAGTAAATTATCAATTAAAATGACAAATCAAAGTGAAAAAAAAGGTCAAACTACAAGGACCAAAATTAATCTATTCAAAAAATCTGAGAACCTATTGACAACGTTTTTTTGTGTGGTTTTCTTATTCTTCTTTTTTTTTCATTAAAGAAAGAGAGTGAAGATAGAAGAAAAAGATAATAGAGATGAAATAACTTAAGGAGATAAGAGAAATAAAACTCAGAATTGATTTTACAATAAAAGCTCAAAAACAGTTTTATATGGTTTTTTAAGTTTTGGGGAATTTAGTTTTAATGTTATATATTCTATCCCCTTTATTTCCTAACCACTATCATCTCTCTTTCTTTTATCATCCCCAGCTCCCCTCTTCCTCTTTGATTAAAAAGAAACACCGGAAAACAGAAACATTGTCTTCAAACTGACCCTGCATTAATCTGAATCATACATTACAGTGATTATTTTGAAACACCCTGTTGATGAATGTGATCTCCTACACTATTTATTGAGTAGTTAAGTCCAATCTTTGATCTATCAAAATTTGGTGACAACGCACAATAATCAGTTCATTTATTGGAATGAGCAGAAAACTTCTATACTGAAGAACCAAATTCAAATAGATAACTAGTAGTTTCATTCAAATTTAATTCAAGTTACCAGTCAACTACACCTCAAATTGTAGTATACTTTGATCATGCCAAAGGACTCCCAAACACTATGAATGTGTTTGATTTGCAGAATAGATGCTGAGAAATGAGGTTATTCTATGTTTGGTAAGTACAAATCATTTTGTGTCGGTTTTCCCATAGATATCCAAAACCCACAAAACGAAAGTTTTGTTAACCCAAGGGACGAGGTGGGCTTTCTAACCCCAATCTCTGCTTTTTACATTCAAAAAATCAAAATGAAAACGATTACCTTATGCAATTGGTTCTAAACAGTAAATTTCATTGGTGTCTTAATCACTTTCATTCCAACATTTCCAAACACAGAAATGAAAATCATTAAATTCCACTGATTCCTAAAAATCTCATTCCAATGAATAGATTCTTAAAACCCCATTCCATGAAACAAACACACCCTAAATCTGAGCAACCCAGAATTCTTTTAAGCTCCTTTGATTAGCACCACAATTGCCCTAATTCTCAGAGCAAATGACATTGCAAGGCATAATAAATTCTTCAGTTTTGTGTATCCGTTCCAATACCCGTCATAATATCCGATATTAAATATTAGTTCTGGTGCACCACATGCCTAGTTCATGGGTCATCCACAAACAATGAAATACCCAGATAGCCCTATAAATTTCACTTGGACATGTATTAAAAAAATGAACAAATAGAACAAAAAAAAGAAGGTAATCCACCTCCCTTGTGCAAAAATTAGGTTACCAAAAACCACGCTAAAGGTCGCAAGATATAGCAGATTCAGAAAGCAAGAATTGGTCTATAACCACAATAATATCCAATAAACAAAATCGCAAAGAAATTAGCTTCCAACCCTTTTCCAACTCTATTCAGTATTGAAATTTAAAACAGCGGCACCTCTATAGGATTGGAAAAAAAAAATCAATACAATTAAATATCAGTAGTGGAGCTAAAGTATGAAAATCAGATTTTCAATCGAAAAATTTAAGAACAAATAAAACAAATGGCTTAGTTCAGCTCAAAGAAATCAAGTCTCAGTACAATGCTCCTGATCCAATAAATTTGGAAGGAGTAAATGAGTTGGAAAATTTGACTTTCATAGGTATTCAAAAGTGAACAATAAGATTGAAGCCTTTCCTTTTCTTTTTGGTTTGCTTTGCCCATTTTCTCAGAACCCAAACGGAGAACGATAAAAGAGCAGTTAGGGCAGAGGATAAACTTACGATCTGCCTGGCGCGGAGAGCCTGAAGAGACTTGCGAGCTAAGATCGCAGCCATTGTTGATGATGGCTGAGTCGGATGGGTCTTCTATGCGACTCGGTTTCGATTTGGGAACGTTGGGAACGAAACGAGCACAGGCTTAATGCCAATCAAATGGAAATGGGAATTGATGGCCGGGGCTTAGTTCAGATTGCTTCGTCGCTTGCCACCAGTCGGTTGTGACCATGTAAACGGTGCGTTTTGATATGGAATGGCCCAATGATATGCGTTTATTGGGTTTATTTTTTTTATTTTTAACACAATGGCCTTGATTAATGAAAATACTCTTGATTAATGCAAATATTAAGAATTAAAATTATTAATTAAATGAGAATAATATGGTAAATTCACACTTTTTCATATTAAAAAAATTAAAATTTAAAAAAAAAAATCAGATAATGGATCCTATTTTTATAGAACAACCTATTATCTTTTTTAATTTTAAAATAAATTAAATTTCTTTACTTTAATCATCCAAGGGTTTAGAAAATTTTATTTTAAAATATCATTCTTTTTACTTTTTAAATTTAACTTAACAAAAAAAAAGGGTAAAAAATAAAAACCCAAAATCTCTAAAAGTGTTTTTAGAGTAATCTGGTCACATATATGCTATTTGGTACTTCACGTCAAGCTGTGTTCACAATGGCCGAATCAACAGTTTTTTAGATTTTGTACTCTGTTAATTTTTCATGTACTTAAACTAGACCATATTATATTTTTCTTCTTTCAGTCTTGCACAAATTACTAGTTATATCTATCAATTTGGTCGTAATTTGGTATACTTGGTGTCATGAGCGCCCGTATGGATTAGAACATTTGTGTTTTTTTTGCAATGTATTCCACATTCATGTGGAAAAATATCTTTTACCAAAATCAAATAAGAACATTCAAGAACAGTACAAAACTGTAGAATCTTCACCTATAAACGTAATATTCTTATGTACAAACAACAACGAACAAACTCCGAAACTATAGAAATGTAATACAACGAAGGCAGTACAAAGGAATGACATGTGAACCAACAAATCTTCAAGTAGCTCTCTTGCTTATACTTGTATTTTCCTGAACAATAAAAAAATACAAGATTAAGTTCTTCAGCTACTCTGTTTGCCTCTTCAAGTTGGCTTTACACTAAAAGTCCCCATCTGTAGTTTGCTTCAAAGCTTTCATGTACAACCTCTACAGCCTCTACCTAATGTTGACAACACCAACTCCATCTAACATAAACAAACTGATGGTTTATTTTAGATTTTGGGCACAGCCATATAAAACCATTAGAACCTGACTTGCTACCATCTCTCATCCCTACAAACTTGCCATTGTATACAAAACGATTCGGTCACGAAAAATGGCAAAAACCAATAGTTTCTGCTGGGGTTCTTCTGCACTTCTCTTCTTATGCTTAGTTGGGTTCTTTTCCACTCCCGCGAAAGCCGCTTTGAAGACATACCGATTCGATGTGAGCATTTCAAAATGGCAGACTTAAATTGCATGCATTTTATATCTGGTTATTATTTATCTGTTCCAAAAATTATTTTCAGGTTCAAGTGAAGAATGTGAGCAGGTTGTGCCATTCTAAGCCAATTGTTACAGTAAATGGGATGTTCCCTGGACCTACAGTTTATGCTAGAGAAGGAGATATACTTCTTGTCAATGTTACCAACCATGCACAATACAATATGTCAATTCATTGGTAGGAAATTTATATTTGAATTCATATAATTATGCAAGCATAAAACTAAAATGAACATTTGGGTTTATTAATGTCATATTTTGATTGAATTCTGCAGGCATGGATTAAAGCAATATAGAAATGGGTGGGCAGATGGGCCTGCCTATATCACCCAATGTCCTATCAAGACAGGACATAGTTACACCTACAATATCACTATAACAGGGCAAAGGGGAACTCTATGGTGGCATGCACATATTTTCTGGCTAAGAGCCACTGTGTATGGAGCAATTGTCATCTTGCCAAAACAAGGGACTGGTTTTCCATTTCTTCAGCCATACAAGGAGGCTAATATTGTCTTAGGTGAATTGGTGCAACTATAAGATTTGTAACTATATACATAATTTTTTTTCAAGTTTATGCAGAAAATGATTGTTTTGTTTCTTGTGAATGGTGTAGGAGAATGGTGGAATAACGACGTGGAAAAGCTTGTTAAACAAGGAAACAAACTGGGATTGCCACCAAATATGTCAGATGCACACACCATCAATGGGAAGCCAGGGCCTCTCTTTCCCTGTTCTGAAAAACGTAAGCCACCGCCTTCTGTAGAAAAGTTCTTGCCTACAATGAGCTTATACAATGCACATGGTGATGTGCAACTAGTTATTATGACACTAGATGTTCTGAGACCACTTTTGTTTTATGGCACTGCCATTTGGACATGAAAATGAGACTTTGCATTCTCATCCTTTCTAGTTTTTGCTATCTCAGATACCTATGCATTAGAGGTTGAACAGGGAAAGACGTACCTGCTACGAATCATCAATGCTGCACTCAATGATGAGCTATTCTTTGCCATTGCTGGTCACAACTTGACAGTGGTAGAAATTGATGCAGTCTACACCAAACCATTCACATCTCAAGCTATACTAATAGCACCAGGCCAGACCACGAATGTTCTCGTTCAAGCCAACCAAGCGCCAGGAAGATATTTCATGGCGGCTAGGCCATTCATGGACGCACCGGTTTCCATTGACAACAAAACTGCCACTGGAATACTGCAGTACAGAGGCATCCCAAATACTGTGCAGCCAGTTCTTCCCCAACTTCCGGCACTCAATAACACAGCTTTCGCATTGAGCTTCAATGCCAAGCTAAGAAGTCTAAACACAGCACAGTTCCCGGCCAGTGTACCTCTTAAAGTTGATCGACATCTCTTTTACACGATCGGGTTGGGAATCAACCAATGCACGACTTGCCTCAATGGAACACAGCTCACCGCTTCTTTAAACAATATCACATTTGTGATGCCCCAAATTGGGCTGCTTCAAGCTCATTATTTCAACAAGAAGGGAGTATTTACCACAGATTTCCCAGACCGCCCTCCAACACCTTTCAATTACACTGGTGCACCACTCACTGCCAACCTTGGCACTAAACTAGGCACCCGGCTTAGCAAACTTGCCTTCAATTCAACAGTTGAGTTGGTGCTACAAGACACCAATCTTCTCACAGTGGAGTCTCATCCCTTCCACCTTCATGGTTACAATTTCTTTGTTGTTGGGACCGGAGTTGGGAACTTCGACCCCAAAAAGGACCCGGCAAAGTATAACTTGGTGGATCCTCCCGAAAGAAACACAATCGGAGTTCCTACTGGTGGTTGGGTTGCCATAAGGTTCAGGGCTGATAATCCAGGTGAACACATCAAACTAACCAAATAGCATGCTACATTATACTTCAAAGTCTGATGATTAAGCAAGAATAATATCTCTTATTTTTTTTAGATATTTCACTAATATTTTGAACTTTATTTGATCATCGTTAGGTGTCTGGTTCATGCACTGTCATTTGGAGCTCCATACCAGCTGGGGTTTGAAGACTGCATTCGTGGTGGAAAATGGGAAAGACTCAGATCACTCTGCTCTTGCCTCCACCTACAGACCTTCCACCTTGTTAGTGTTAGACGTGTAGATGTCTAACCCATTAAAGTGTGGTCTTATAATCATCAAAGGATTCTAAGACTTGATATCAATTAGGAGTTCAAATACAACTAAACCTGCAGCTCTATTAAAGTTAGTGTTTTAAGGCTAATATAAGAGCTAGAAGGATTCCTATCTTAATTGTGGATTAGAAGTTATAAACCTAATGCAATAAGGACTTCTTAAGAGTTTCTTGATGGGCAAGACTCTTAGGAAGATGCATATAAATACAAGTGCCCCTGCTAAACCGATCAAGCCAACCCACACAAAAGAATTCACCCCATCTAGAATTGAGTGTATGAGGGATCGGATTGAGGAGATGTGCTCTTGTATATTCTTGATGTGTGTTCTATCATGTGTAGTCATTCTAGTTTACATGTGGTATCAGAGCCTAGGCTACATGTTTTAGAACCAAAAAGAAATCGCCCACCTTTTCTACCTGCTGACTGGTCGTGTACACGGTACGATTTCGGGCTGTTGTGTTTTCCTCCTCTTTTGCTGCATCTTGATCAAGCTTCCATGGGGTATGATATTTTATTGAATATGAATTGATTGCTAAAGTTTGCGGCTATAACATTAGTTTTAATTATGCAATTTGCATCCAGTTGTCACGAGTTAGTTTTAATCCTAAAGAATTGGCAACTAGTATTATAAAGGACCTCTAATATGAACTCATGTCCTGACACTAATATTGTTTGCCTTTGTATAAATTGTTTTTCCTTTTTTTTTATACCTCCATGGACACAAATTAAATACAATTTTAAGTAAAAACATCTTGTTTGACGGCATATTTGCATGATATTCATATGGTTTCAGTTTACGATATCATGCATACCTGAGTTTGTGAATTGTGGCATGTTAAAATATTTTATAAAGATGACATCAGTTTTCTATATGTCAAGCATGCTTAATTTTCATAAATTGATACATACTTTCAGTCGTAGCTTCAGTTATTAATGTTAAATTGACCCAAGCATGTTTCATGTTGATTAAGTAATCGCATGTCATGAACTGTTTTTTTGTGACTTATTTGGAGAAATTCATTTATTTATTCCATGATTAATTTAACTCAGTTCTAGGTTTTAATATCAGCATAAAAGTGTACATATGCGAAAGGTTATAAAGTACCAAACCAGAAGGATAAAACTTAAAACTAAAAGTTACAGAAGCAATGTATTGTTTTATTAACCTTTATTACACCAACATATTTTGTTAAGCATGTTTCGATATACAGCTTTTCTTGTTCATGCTTGAAGGGTTGAGATCAAAGTTTCAAGAGTTCTTGTTTCAATTTAAAGAGCGAAAGCAACCTAGTTGATTAAAGAACCTTTGATTTTAATAAGATTGGTTATTAAATGTGATAAAAGTATAAAGTTTTAACTTTATCATATTTGGAAGTTTTATGATCATAGTCTACAGATATTCTAGCAATGGTTGAGTGAGCCAAAGCAACTCAATCATTAATAGTTTTTTGGATTTAAGGAATTGATCATAATTGGCGTTGTAGGTGAAGGCGTGTTAAAAAACTCTCTGTCCAAAGATGTGAGTGGTTTAACATGAGTACACTTATAATGGAACAACATGGGAGATGAACTGCATGAATTAGCAAGGAATTTCTTCAGTCCAAAGACGTGGGAGTTTCTTTGTTTAGGAAATTTGTGTATGTTCATGTCCTAGTGTTGAAAACATGTTTAATTCTCTACCCAAAGGTATGAATTAATTATGTTTGATTGAGGATATGGGGACAGATTGATTGTATGATATATTTTGGAAGATTTCAGTTATGTCACAATGAACCTTAACTCCATTGGCATACAAATTTTTGTTCTTGTTATACGGATTGTAACATGTTTAAGTTGTTGATGATAATTTGATATTGGTGATCTTGAATAGTCATGAAAGTTAATGGTATGACAAAGAAATAGATTTTTGGTTGATCACATAAAGGAGATATGAGTATGAAAAATTGATTGCATTAATTTCTCATATCAAATATTCTCTCAAGTTACACTACAGTTTCTGATCACTATTAGTTCACATCAAGGTTTATGCATATTCATAGAATGTATGCAATTTTGGTATTTGTGACTTGATTGATCGAAAATTTGTGTTTTCTTATTTGGTTATGTATGGACATGTTTGATACTTGGCTATTTTTCATATGCAATCAAGTGATTGTTTTATAACATACAACTGGATTGATTCATACGTGTAAAAGGATTGATACATATTTAATTGGATTGAATCACGTAAAGTTGGATTGATCTGTAAGGTTGTGTTCGTCATATAGAATGAAATAAAATAAAGTTGGCTTGTTTTAAATGGTATGGCGTACTGCTGCAAGTGTTTTTGAGGCATGATTGGTGTTATATTTGATGCTTTCAGGATATTGGATAAAGGCAAACTTGCCTTGTGAATATATATTTACAAGTATTAATTGTGGCTATATCACTTGCATTTAAGGAATATCACTATTTTATTGCCATTATAGTTTTCAATTCTCAGTTTATCGACGTCTAATTATATGTCATGTTATATAGTATTCATGCTTGATATTAAGAAATATGATCGTTTCACCCAAGAAAGGATAATTTTGAAGGATAACCTAAAGAAAAACTTGGGTTTTGCATGGCAAATTATTTGGATAAACCTTTTGTTTTAATATGAGGAAAATGTCATGCTATATGAAGTTTAGATCTTGCATTAGAAATAAGGATATTCTGCTGTTGTATTGCTTTTTCTTAATGAATGAGATGCATGGATAAAATTGCACTTTTGATTAAGGATCACTCAAGATACGGCACATTGCTATATATAAAATACTCAAGATACGATCTCTAGATTGCTCAAAGGTGTTTTTCAAAAGTGACATTTTATATATTTTGGTTTTGTGATATGGTTTTAATTGTTTCGTTTGCACCTACATGGAACTTACTGTTTTATGATGTTTAGAATGCACATAAGGATAATTAAATTTTGAGAAGCATATTGATAGCATTCATAATTCTATAGTTAACTAATTTTTCAGTTTTGAACTATGCTGCTATGATGTCTATTTACATAATGTTGTAGTACGAATTAATTTGTGATAAAATTAGGCGATAAGGATCATTTTCTAAGCTTTCTTTAGACGCTGAATTCATGAAAATATATTGAGAATTGAATTTTTTAGTGAATTTATAAAGTTGAAACAGATGCACAGGAATTTTCCTGACAGTTTCCGCATTATGAATAAAGATTGTTGAATGACTCACTTAAAGATCTTCAAATGAACTGAATTTTTGATATGTTGAGCATATACGTGTCTTCGTGAATTCTGCAAAGTTTCGTGATTATTGGATGTATAGATTATTTTTGAGAATTTTATTAGTGATCTGTGTTCAGGAAAAGTATGTGCTGACAGATTTTCTGAGTAACCTTGTAGGTCAATTTCAGACTTTTTAATTAGCTATAAAACGACTCATTAATTTTTCTGTTTGAATATTAACGACTCTAGTTTGTTTGCATTAAATTTGATGCTAATCCGATTTATAAATTAATTATGGCAAATTCTCAAGTAATCATATATCATTGCTGGAATTTTCTTGACAGTTTTGTGCATTTAGGCTTATACTGTGAAGTACATTAGGAGCACGCCTTGAAAGTTCTTTTACACTTTTTGTCATAGTTTTTCTAATCATAAGGTTATTGGTGCACTATATATTGAAGTAGCAAAGTAGTGAGTGTTTGCCCAAGTGGGAGAAGTGATGTAAAGTTTTGGGCTTCACACTCAATACCTTATTATCTTGTATTTTGATAAAGCTCATATAGGTTTTGGAGCATACTTGGAATTCTTTTCTGGTTTTTGACACATTGAAGTTTTCTGAGTACTAATAAGCATACTTGGAACTGTTTGGATGATTGACTGTTTCGTTTTGGCTATTAAATTTCTTACCATGCTTATTGTTTTCTACTTGTAATGCTTAAAGAATTTTGAATCGGTGTTTAAGATACAAGTGGAATAAAGTTGAATGCTTCCATTACAGTTTTTGTTTTTCTCATCTACGTGCAACTTACATGTAAAGTGTTGTTTGAGAAAGAATTGAATAAATTAAATTTGAGCTCTAACTCTAAGGATTGGACTGCGATAAAGTTTTATAATGTATTCATTCATTTTATATGGTATTGATCCAATTTTGTAACATGCAAAATATATGTTTTGATGAGTGGGAGCGTTTAATGATCTTCTTTGACTATGTATTCGGTAATTTGGATATTTCTGATTAATCGCTTAACAATCTAGTTTTGCATTAAGGATTTTGAGGCTAATAAGAACAAAGTTTGGTTTACGTATGTTATATGTTCTTATTATTTCATGCAGTTTTGTTCAAATCTTCAGTAGTTAATCAATGACTTTTGCCTTTTCAATTGAAATTTTGTGATTGCTAATAAGCATTTGGATTTTGGTTCATGCTTGTAAGGGAGAAGGCAAAAGAAAGAATTTTTCCAGTGGTTCATTGATTCATTGAATAAGGTTGTTTCATACTTGTTACAATTATGGTTATGCCGTTAAAGTTTTGATATGTAGAATTAGTGGGAGTTGAGTTTTATTCCACTTAATTTCGTTATTTTCTTGGAGACAGTTCAGTTATTTTGTTTACTACTGTTTGGTTCAATTCTTTTAATAAATTATGTGACTTCAGTTTTATATTTATTATTCTTGACAAATGAATCCAGTTACATGTCATCATGCAGTATAGCTAGCTACAGTCACTGCATAAGACATGAATTCATACCAGAGTCATTAAGGAGAGATCTTGGTAATCTCTAAAGGGAGGGCGTATGAATGAAAGTGACCTTTGTAAACACAAATTAAGTTTGGTCATGATCATTCTGCATTCTAGTCTAGACGGAAGTCTCATGTGATCTTGAGAGCTTGTATGTGTAATTGTAAAGACCTTGAAATAAAGAAATGTTCAATAAGTCTTGATAGTACCATGCATGTTCTTTTGATTGACAGTGACTTGATTAGGAATTATAGTTGAATTGAATTCCATAGGCCTTACAGTAATTGATATTGAGTTCTTGATGATCATTAGACCAAGTGGGAGAATGTTAGACGTGTAGATGTCTAACCCATTAAAGTGTGGTCTTATAATCATCAAAGGATTCTAAGACTTGATATCAATTAGGAGTTCAAATACAACTAAACCTGCAGCTCTATTAAAGTTAGTGTTTTAAGGCTAATATAAGAGCTAGAAGGATTCCTATCTTAATTGTGGATTAGAAGTTATAAACCTAATGCAATAAGGACTTCTTAAGAGTTTCTTGATGGGCAAGACTCTTAGGAAGATGCATATAAATACAAGTGCCCCTGCTCAACCGATCAAGCCAACCCACACAAAAGAATTCACCCCATCTAGAATTGAGTGTATGAGGGATCGGATTGAGGAGATGTGCTCTTGTATATTCTTGATGTGTGTTCTATCATGTGTAGTCATTCTAGTTTACAGTTAGTTCCTCGAACCGCAGTGGAGTACTTCTTGAGGAACACAAACCATTGTTTGTTTTGATCCCTTTGGCTGATAATTGCTTGCAAACAATCCTGCAAAATGCAGGAGTTGTGCATGCAAAATTCTTGTTTAAGACCCAATAAAGAGGTGTAATGTGTATCAGATTCTTTTACATGATAATTGAAACCTTGTTTCAGGCAACAAATTTCTGGGATGACATTGGCCCCAAGTTTTTAGGTTCAATCTATATGGCAAGGGTGGTCTTTGTCGCCTTTCCTCTTTGCGCCCAAGTTTATCAATTTACCCTTCATTTTCTGTTTGAACAGTAACCTGAAAACACAAGTGCAATGCTTGACTCCATATGTTTTTGATGATTTATGTGTTAATGAGAACAAATCTTCTACAGAAGCTATGCCATCTGCTCCAACAAAATGTGTGTATATATATAATATTTAAACAGTATAGCCGAACGGCTATACTTCATAAATACATTCGAATATTTTAATCGTATAGCCGAACGGCTATACCTTATTAGTATATTCGAATAATTAAATAGTATAGCCGCGGCTATAATGTATTAATATATTAGAATATTTTAATCGTATAGCCGAACGGCTATACATTGTTCATATATCCTAAAATTCTAATAGTATAGCCGAGCGGCTATACGTTGTTAATATATTCGAATATTGTAATAGTATATCCGAAAGGCTATACATTGTTCAAATTCTAAAATTTTAATAGTGTAGCCGCGCGGCTGTAATTTGTTAATATCCTAAAATTTTAATAGTGTAGCCGCGCGGCTATACTTTGTTAATATATTCGAATATTTTGATAGTATAGCAGAACGGCTATACATTGTTCATATTCTAAAATTTTAATCGTATAGTCGCGCGGCTATACTTTGTTAATATATTCGAATATTTTAATGGTATAGCCGATCGGCTATACATTGTTCATATCTTCTAAAATTTTAATAGTATAGCCGAACGGCTATACATTGTACATTGTTCATATATTCTAAAATTTTAATTGTATAGCCGAACGGCTAGACATTGTTCATATTCTAAAATTTTAATAGTATAGCCGACCGGCTATACATTGTTAATATATTCAAATATGTTAATAGTATAGCCGATCGGCTATGGGTCATATATTTTAAAATTTTAATAGTATAGCCGCACGGCTACATTTGTTTAATATTCGAATATATTTTAAACAGTATTAGCCGCATTATAGCCGGTCGGCTATACCTTATTAGTATATTCCAGTATATTTTAAATCGTATAGCCGTGCGGCTATAATGTATTAATATATTAGAATATTTTAATATGATAGCCGGCGGCTATACATTGTTCCTATAAATTTTAATAGTATAGCCGCTCGGCGATACGGTTTAAAATATATTTGAATATATCAAAGGTATAGCCGCGCGGCTATACTATTTAAAATTCCTTCTTGTTGGAGGAATTTCTGAATAAATATATATAAGAAATCCTTAAATTCCAGTTCATCTCTCGTTTTGCTCTCCCTTAATTCTAGTTCTAGGGTTTGTTTATTTTTGTTGATGGTGGATGCTCTCTCTCGCTCTAGGTTTTGAGAGCTTTGGTGTTTTCTAATTCGTCAAATTTAAATTTCATGTTGCATCATTATTTGCAGGAGTTTTGGGAGGTTTGGAAGGATCATACATTCAGATTTTGCTTCAATTGTACCCAATGCTCCGCTGAGATCGTCATAAGGACAGACCCACAATATTCACACCTTGCTGTTGAGGCCGGTGCTTCAAAATTTTATCGTTATATCCCTTGGCCTCCCCCTATGTTTGAGGAGGTAAAAGAAAGGAACTAAAAATTCTGCCTACATACATACAGCTATATACATATATATGAATGCATGCTTCATGTCTTTCTGTTTTTATATTGCCTTTTACTGTTATCACAATTACTCAATCCAAACTTGCTTTGCAGAAAGAGAAGTTGGTTCCTTACACAGACCCAAACTGGCAAGAGAAAAGAGAGGAGGTCTTAGTTAACAGGGTATATGCCTTTGTACTTGTTATCAGGTTTTCAGATTCCCTGATCACATTGCTGCTGCTGCTGCTTAAATAATGACTCAAATCATATATGCTTATTTCCATTTCAGATACAGCAAATTATAGATAAGCATATTCGGATAAGGAAGATTGAAGAAGCGGGAGATGCCATGAAATCTTTGGATTTCGAAAGAGAGATTTAGCAGTTTTCCGTCAAGGTAGATTCCTTATTATTTGTAATCAGATTCATAGCCGATCGATGTGATAATGCATATAGTTTGCTAAGCTTGGGCATGTGACTGATCATTTAGGGCGAAATGAAGTGTGGACTTTCCTAAACAAAAATATATACAAGTTGGCCCTACATTCCAAGCTTCCCTCCAAAAAGGTTTAGCTAGTTTTCATTGTCATTGGTTTATTTGATATCCCTGTGTACATTAACCTGTTTCTTAACTTAAAAGTTTTTGAGATGTACGCAGGTTCATGAAATATTTCGACTTTTGTGTTGATGGAACGGAGGGCGCTGCTAAGACATATGTGTGATTTTTTAGATGTGTGGTTTAGTAATGCAATATCACCTACTCCTACATTCCTTTGTTTATGTTTGTTTAGGTATTCCGATTCAAACACCTTACAATTGACTAAAAACTAATGTATAATGATTAAAGATTTACTTACCATTTTCTCATCCTCCTCCTCCATCAATGCTACAAATTTGGATATCTCATTGGTTCATTCATATATTATAGTTGGTTACTTTGGTTTTCAATACATGATGATCGAATCTTGTATAACCCTTGGAGCTTTATGGCTCTTTCTAATCTTGTGTGCTTAAGCTCTCTGCCTGCCTGGTGATTATTTTTCACATAAAATGAAATCTTTGTCGTGCACCAACAGTGATTACATACATGGGATGGTGGAATGGAATGGAAATGTATGTCCATATTGGGAGAATCCACTGTAAAAGCTTTTGTCCTCAGTATGCAGTATAACCACCAGATATTGAATAAACAATTGGTCCCAAAGCTTACTATATTATTAAGGATTTTAAAATTTTAAATCGACAAATGAAAGTTTTACATCCGTCGTGTAAAAATGGCACCTCTCTAGGAAGAAACCTTTTGCTTGTTATGTCCATCTTGCACTAGGTTATTTGGGGAGCTATTGTTTATTTATTTATTTTATCAATCGGGGGAGGGAGGATTTGAATTTGAGACATCCTCCAACATTGGGAAGAAACGTGCCATTATATCAAGAGCTAGTTGGTATGTGGTAGCCAGCTTTTATAGTGGATTTCACTTGTGTTCTGAATGCTCCCAAAACAGCTTATTGTCTATGTTCAAATGAAGGTAAAGAACATTGTCAAACTAGTTCGCATTTAAATTAAAAGCTTTCAAATTTTGATCAATTGCTTTAATTTTCAAAAAATTGACAGGGGAGTGCGATCTTGGGAACTATTCTGACATATGTTTAGCTTCGCATACCTCTCTCTTGCTGGCTTAAACCCTCGTTTCTCTAAACAATAAAAAAAAATACAAGATTAGGATCTTCAGCTACTCTGCTCCTCTCATTTCTCTAAACAACAACAACAACAATAACAAAAAATCAGAATTTTGCTTCCAAGCTTTCAAATGAAACCTCAACATTGTCAAATAGTCTAGATTAAAACTATTGAGATCACGGTAAAGAACTTGTCAATTAGAAGCTTTCATTTTCCTCAAAACATCTGTAAGTAGTTTGAAGCCTTTTATCATCCTAAAGCTACCTTTGTAGTTTGAAGCTCCCTAATCAAACAGATCTGCCAAACATGACACAACGATCAAAGAGTTCAAAACATAACCTCCTGAAACTGCAGAACTGGCTGCATCTTTTGTTTAAAACTTGAGAAAGCCAGTTCCTTTTGGTCGCCTGCCACAACATAAGAGCACAATAAAGATGTAGGAATCATATCAAACCAAATGTTTAAAGCATACTGTTCGGTTCATTTTTACACATGATTCTTCATGTTATTTCCCTTTTATTTTGAGTTAGTTCTTGACATTTTATAGCTTTTTACTTCCTTTTTGTGTTTTCTTAGATTTTACCTTGGTTAGATTGAAAATGAGCTAAAAGTGCACTATTTGTTATAAATTCCGTTTTTGTTCATTTTCGTAGGTCAACTTCTTGGCCTGGGATCAGCATGCTCCGGTGCTCGGATGAGGTCATGATCTTCATGAGACTTGTTCCAATGGATGTTAACTACAACATATCCAAATTTGACCTCCAATGGACAAGTATTGCCCATCCAACCAATCCAGCATGTTACCACAGCTCTGGAAATCCGAATTTGGCCAGCTTTTACCTCCTTTGTGTCATCTTGATTCTTCTTGTTACCATAACTCTTGGTAACAAGAAATTACCTTAGCTTTGAGATATTTTCTGAAGCAATTGGCATCTTTGTGAGGACAAAGCTTCATCATGGTAAGGGGACAATGGGCTAAGGCTTTATCAAAGGTGGTAGTTTTATATTAAAAGGTAAAAGCTGGAAATGAGGAGAGAAGGAAGGGAAGTCAATGACAATCTGATTTGGGGGAGTTTTGAAACCAGAGAGAGGGATTATTCTATCATTCTACAGATTGAGAGCAGATTTTGGAGAGTTGGAGCAAAGAGAAAGCCAAGGTGCAGCCAAGAAAAGTGGAGAAGAAGACTTCCACCATTGATGATCTTGAAGCTTTCATCATTTTCTGAAAAATCTGTAAACTCTTTCTAATTTCATTTTGAATTTGTATTTGAAATAAGTATGAGCAACTAAACTCCATAGCTAGGGCTTAGGTTGAAGCTCTAAACATGATTACCTTATTGTTTTGATGCTTGAGTGTATGAATTTCTGGATATTGTTGATGAATTCCAATTCACCAAATTAATTTATCCTTGATGTGTGTTTTTCCTTGGTTGGCCATCTTTGAAAGCATACTTCTTGAGATTGTTGGGATTATGTGTATCTTCATGTTATCCTAAGCAATAAATGGATGAAGTAAGAATCATCCATGTGAATTGGTTTCTTGAATACCTAATGTAAACACCATGCTATTAGGATTCTTGTGATGTTCATATTCTCTTTGAACTTAATGGGTCTTCCTTGTAATTGAATCGAAGTACGAACCATACCTAGGTTCGGTTATGGGGAGGGCACAAGTATTGTAGCACGAACCATGCACTTTACGTATATTAGAGAGAATCAATGCGTCTTGAGCCACGACCCATGGTCTTGATTGTGAACATCTTCATCAACACGTTTAGAGTTCATCACTTGAGTATTCATGAACTTGGGTAGAATTGTTTAGGGTGGATTCCGAAACCCTAGTGTTTGTTACATTTTAATTTCACATCTTAATAATTCATCTCTGCCATTCTCATTTAAATTCGAAGTCCATTTACTTACATGCAATAGAAATAGATCACTTGAACCAAATCAAACCCCCCCCCCCCCCAAAATGTGTGTGAGTTGCGTATTCGACACATTATGTGTCTTTGTTACTGAATTTTATTTATTTCCGTAATTGTTTTGGACTTTTGGTCCGCGTTGTGTTCTTGAATTTTCTGTGCTGAATCCAACCGTATAAAGAACGTGAATTTTGGACGTACGGTTGGAAAGTTATAGGTCGAAAACTGAACAGAGGTCGGAACTGAAAAATAGAGAAAATGATTCTCTGAAGAAACGACCGGTCGCTCAACACACAATTCTCAAATTTCGATTCTGCTCAAAAACGACCGGTCGCTTTAGTCAACGACCGGTCGCTTTAGCCAACGACCGGTCGCTAGTCAGTGTTCACGACCGGTCGCAAGTATCAAACGACCGGTCGCTGCATCCAACGACCGGTACGTGGTACCTGTTCACACATTTTCTTCTTTTGTTTTGTTTGTTTCTTTTACATTTCTTTACTCATTTTTAGTTTCCATTTTGCATTTGTGGTGTGTCAATTAAGTGTTCTTTACGTACTCAAATTAGAACTTATAGGAAGCCGACAAGTTCTTCGTGGATTGAACCAATCCTGACATAATCTATACTTCAATAGATTCGTGCACTTGTGGGTATTTTTAATTGGTTGTTTGCACATTAATTTGTGTCCTCTTAGGAATGCAACAATTTTTGGCGCCGTTGCCGGGAACTGGCACAGTTACTTATATGTTTTGTTTGAGTATATTTAGAGTACTTAATTTTATTTTCATTTTTTCTTTGTTTGTCGTTTCATTTTATTTGAATTTGGAACCACGTACATTGTGGCAGATAACCAATCTCCTTTTATTCAATTCGATTTGGAAAAAGACAAAAGAGAAACATAATAATAAAGTACCAAAACTGCTCAGGCCAATCAAATTTTCTTTCGAATTAAAACAAAATAAGAAAAAGACAAAAAAGAGTTTCCATGTTTCATATGGAATTCTATTTCCACATGTAGGAAGGAAACTAAAGAAACCCTAGACCGGACACTCCCTATAAATACAATTCAGATTACGCACAAACAACGTCACTTGATTTCTCTTTCTCTTCTCTTCCTAATTAGCAGCACCAAGCAAGCTTCTCTTCTTAATTAGCAGCACCAAGCAAGCAAGCAATGGCACATCATCAGAATGTGCCGTTAGGTTTCCGTTTCCACCCCACTGTTAAAAGGATTTGTGGGTTCCTTTCTCCACACCTTGTTGGTCGACAGAAATCCTTTGATGCCGCCGTACAGCAACTTCATCCGTGCCTGCAATGTTATGTGCTTGGGACATGGCTCGTGTGATTGGGCGATTAGGAATAGGGAGTTGGTATGTAGTCTTCTTCTTACGGCCTCCTATGGTTGCAGTTGGGATAAGAATTAGATGAAAAGGGTTGCTTCGAGGGAACCCAAAACCTCCAAGTTAGATAAGCTAACAGTAGGAATATTATCTGCTGTCCATTAATGAAAAGCCATTGGAATCTATACATAGACCAGAATAACTGAAAGCATAAAAATAGGAAACACTTTCTCACGACATCTCTCCAACTATGAGAGTGACTAACTAGACTCCTACAATTACTCAACTAAAGTTTAAAAGACATGCAACTCTAAGTATTCAACAACTAAAGACAGCACGTAGCCACTACTTTGAGCAATTCCACTAAGCACGTGACATTCCTTCCCCCATCGAAAAAACCTTGTCCTCAAGGTTGACATTTGAAAAACTGAGATCGAGGGCATAGATTTGGGGAAGAGCTCCATCTTTATTGTCCTCCACCTCTTTCCAAATTTCACGTTTACTTTCAATTTTTGTTGTTGGAGGTAGCACCCCTTTGAGTACCACATCTTGTCCACCCACATTAAATGCCATCTGCAGTTTAGAGAAATCCCAAACAATTGGCCCTAACGTGCGCAACCACTGTGCCCCCAAAACAGCATCACAACCCTTTAAAGGAAGAAGATATAAATCAACAGTGATGTGAACTCCTTGGATTAGCATGCACACCCCCTTGCAGAGCCCAGCACTAGTAAGCGTTTCACCATTGGCAACTGACACCTCAAACTTTCCATAGCCAGTGGGAGTAACACCAGCTTTCTTTGCAACTTTATTACTCAGAAAATTGTGGGTGCTTCCAGAATCCACCAAGAATGTCATTTGATGCTTACCCACTTTTCCATTGACTCGCATTGTTTGTGGAGTCCGACCACCATAAATAGCACGAAGAGATATTTCAGGAAATACCTCTTCACCCAATTCCACTTCGTGAGTATCAGCATCTTTGGCGTCATTTTCTTCATTTGACCAGCAACCTTCGATGAGAAATAATTTTTTGCACCGATGACCGGGACTAAACTTCTCATCACAATTGTAGCAAAGTCCTTTATCTCTTCGTTCCTTTAGTTCGACCACAGACAATCGCTTAATTGGCATGAAATTTTGTCGATGCTCAGGCTTCGTAACCCCATCGGTACAAGGCTGCTTCACATATGAAGTTAAATATTGCCTAGTTGTGTGATTACGGGACTCATATAGGCGAGCCAATCCGATGGCAGCCGAGAGTGTTTGCGGCTTGCACGCTTGCACATCAGTTTTGATATTTTCCTTCAAACCACTCACAAAACAACGAACTTGATGTTCTGGAGTTAGTCTTCCTGCTCTAATCAATAATTTCTCAAACTCAGTTTGATAGTCTCGTACTGAACCTGACTGTTGTAACTTCGTTAGATCACCAAAAAAGTCTTGAAATTGGGTGGGGCCGTACCTGTCATGCAGTCCTTGCTTAAAAGTCACCCACGTGGTGATGGGGGTTTCCTCCTTCATCAATTGGAACCACAATTGAGCATCCCCTTCAAGATTGAATGAAGCTAACGGAACTCTCTCAGTTTCTGGAGTTTGGTGAAAGTCAAAGAATTGTTCAGCACGACATATCCAACTTGTGGGGTCTTCCAATCCGTTGAAGTGAGGAAAGTCTAGCTTCACCATTTTAGGAAGGTAAGAGGTGCTAGAATTTGCAGTGCTGGATCCACTTCCAAAGGTTCGGCCTCGTCCACCATTGAAGGTACTACTAACGCCATCACCTGTCTGAGAAATTTGATCCAAGCGAGCATTCATGGCTGTGAACATCTCTTGCATCTCCTTCAGTAGTCTTTCTTGTCCAGTGGCTAGGGAGCTCACTTTAGTCTCCAGGCGTTCTACTCGCTGCTCCTCCATGCCCGGCTCTGATACCAAGCTGTTATGTGCTTGGGACATGGCTCGTGTGATTGGGCGATTAGGAATAGGGAGTTGGTATGTAGTCTTCTTCTTACGGCCTCCTATGGTTGCAGTTGGGATAAGAATTAGATGAAAAGGGTTGCTTCGAGGGAACCCAAAACCTCCAAGTTAGATAAGCTAACAGTAGGAATATTATCTGCTGTCCATTAATGAAAAGCCATTGGAATCTATACATAGACCAGAATAACTGAAAGCATAAAAATAGGAAACACTTTCTCACGACATCTCTCCAACTATGAGAGTGACTAACTAGACTCCTACAATTACTCAACTAAAGTTTAAAAGACATGCAACTCTAAGTATTCAACAACTAAAGACAGCACGTAGCCACTACTTTGAGCAATTCCACTAAGCACGTGACATGCAATCTCTTCGGCAACAAGTTAGAGCCTTCGGAGATTTGGAACAAGTACGGAGGGCCCCAACTTGTTGATCAAGACTTGTATTTCCTTTCCGGGCTCAAGAAGTTAACCCCGAAGCGCATGGATCGTAGCGTTGGCCACGGCGGTACCTGGAGTGAAACTGAATCCTTTAAACTCATTGAGGACTACAATGGAAACCCAAACCCCATTGGCCGAAAACGAAAGTTCCGCTATGAGAATAAAGGGTCCGAGGAGCACACATGGTGGTTACTGGATGAATATAGTCTTTTTGTTGGTCCCAAGAATGACTACAATGATCGTAGTTACGATTTCGATTTCGTGATTTGCCGGATAAGGAAGAACGATTTGGCCTCGAGTAAGGAAATAAATCTAAAGCATTCATCTCAAGATCAAGTACAAAAGAAGAGGAGCACAGACAAAAAGATGAAAAAAGATCATCAAATGGGATCACCGGCAGAATCATCATCGCATGTAGAACAAGGCTGCTCTTCTAGTCTAACTGGTGGTGAACTTGTGGTCTCTTATGATGATGTTGATTTGATTGATCTGACATTCTTCGAGGACAATCCTATCCTCAACATTGAACAAATACTTGGTGAAACCAAAGTAGAGGATGCTTGCAGCCCAAGTAACTCTGAGAATGTCGACAGCAGCTGGACAGAATCATATATGAAGGAGCTCATGGCTTGTATCTAAGATACTCATTCTACAAGTGATAGCTGTAGATGAATATATTTGTACCACGATTTTGATCGGCTTTAGTTTCTCTTCTAAGTAGATACAAAGTTTCTTTAATTGTCTTTTTCTCTTTTTTTGTTTAGATAAAAGTACTGAATCTGTTTGTCCATTTACTCTAAATTGGTTAATTTGATTAAAAAAAAAATTGGAGCTGCTCTCTTGAATTCTCCTTGCTAATTTTGTGTATGTTTAGATTTTCCTTTTAGTTTGCACAAAAGAAAAGGGTATGCCGACAAAGAATTAGCAACACAGCACCATCTTCCATTCTCATAAATTAATTCCTCTGCATAAATACACCAGATGAAATGAAATGCGATATACAATACGCATCAATTTGAAGTTATGAAGGGATAAGGCTTAACCCCGAAAATCTAAACTTAAAAGCAAGAAACCAAACTGAACCAGCCAAACCAAGTCTGTCAAAATCTATCTTAAAACCTTCTTCTTCTTTTTTTTCAAGATAGATTAAAATTACTAGGAGAAATCCCTACGAGTAATAAAGCCTAAGTTTGAGGTCAGGTGGAATTGAACAAATCAATAGTTTTTCAACCAAAATGCCAGACAGCAAATTTCATGCTTACAAATATTGCCAAAAGTTAAACAATGTGCAAAATTTATAGCAACTGCTTTTACTCCTCTCTTGTGAGACTTATCATGCAATTTTACAAAATCAACATAAAATTATGTTTGGAACCATTTTCTAAGCTTTCTGGAACCTTGCTTTTCACCATCAGTTTGGACGGAGCTCCGTTGCGAGTACTTGGATCTATATTGTTCAATCAGCGTGTCGAGTTTATCTGTAACATCCCGCCCTAATGGGTCCTTATTCTTCTTTGGCCTCTTTCTCCTCGTCACATTCTCCCTCTACGTCTTTCTGCTCCTGCAGCTTCCTCTTATTAGGTTGCAATTTTGTCTTTCTCAAAGGTTTTGATTTTTGCGCATCAATGGCCACGGTTTCTCCTTCGGATGATCTTCCACCACCAGCCTTCCTGCCATTCGAGTTTTTGGACTACTTGCTTGGATGAGTATCTGGTCTATTTGAGCCTTCATTTTGATGCACGTTTTCCCTATTACGATGAGCTGCATGCTGCTGTGCTTGTATCTTAGCATTTCGTATATTCAATTTTTTAACATTCTCAAGTGCAAACTCCACAATTGGGCGATGCTAAGGACCAAAAGTTTCTGCAAGTTACATCACCTTAAATTAGAATACAATGGAGTTAATGCATTTGAATATATATATTTCCAACATAATAAGACTGAAATTGAGACTGCAGTTTAGAGATTACTAATAATCAGCGTCATGTGTCAATATGGATATTACACTTCTGAGGAATTAAGTTACCAGGATTGTTGTTCAAAACTCTCAGGGCCACAAGTGCATACTGATGCTCTGTAAACTCAACAAAAGCAGCTCCACGCCAGAAATTCTTTGCAACAAGCTTTCCTTTCTTCACATCCTCCAAGAACTTTATCTGCATGAACAATATCAATTACAAATAAGAGAAAGTTCCATACAAATATACCCAAAAAAAGCCTCAAATAGAGACTGACTAACCTGTTGGATCACAGGTTTTTGTTTTGTAGCTCATGAGGTTGCAGCATCAATACAAAGTTGTTTTAGTTCTTTTGCAGTCATGGACTTGACTTACAATTGAACATAACCAAAACCACGTACGGTGCTCAGTTGACCCTGTAAACATTGCAATGAGACGGATTAGAAACATTCTGACCTAAGCATGTTAAATCCACAAACCCACATCTACAGATAGCGAAGAAAAGGAAATGAAAAGCATATGACACATGGAACATCATATGAAACAAGTTATTAATCAAGTCTTCTCGATGTGTTTGATCACTTCCATATTTCCTCCTAGTAAATAGTTTATAAGGCAGACACACATTACTAATAACTTCCATCGCTTCCTTCCCTTGTTTCATGTTCTTTTTGCTTTAGCAATGAGAGGACTACTTGCTGAAGGCACTGTTGTGGTGATTCAAGACAGCAATGGTGATTGGATTCTGGGGTTTGCTACTACTTGGGGGGTTGGGCAAGTAATCAAAGTTCACCCCTCAGGGCCT
Organism: Prunus fruticosa; assembly: GCA_018703695.1. Lineage (NCBI taxonomy): Eukaryota > Viridiplantae > Streptophyta > Magnoliopsida > Rosales > Rosaceae > Prunus > Prunus fruticosa. Next base: position 29,379,092 of record CM031924.1, read on the forward strand.
TATTCATTGGCCATTGTGCAGCTGATGTGGCTTCGAATTCGATACAATAGCAGGCAGATAAGTGCCAGTCCCTAACCAATCTCATTATGGATACAGAAAAACTTATCCAAAAATACCGGAACTGCTTTTATTCAATTTGGTTTCTATACAAAAAATAAAAATTTAAAAAGAAGAAACATAATAAAGTACCAAAACTGCTCAAGCCAGTATGATTTTAACATTTTCGAGTTATACTAGATTTATCAACCACAGAAGAAAAAAAGAGAACAACTAAAATGATTATAAATTTTTTTAAAAATCTCTGAAACCGTAAAAATTTGAACTAAAATCTAATTAGAGCTCCATTTTTGCAAAATTTTGGCTTACCCTTCTTGGTAACCAGAAAGCACCCCCTATTGGTCAGACGTCGCTGAATGTCTTCTCCAGCTGAGGTTTAAAAGAAAAACAAACAATGAAGTAGAGCCTTCATTACTAAAGCAGTACAGAAAATTTCAACTTAAAGAACAAATAATAGAACAGCAATCATATAAACAGATTGTAATGCAACTATTCAACTAAGCTGAGTGATTCTATTTCAGTATAGAAACGAAAGACAGGAGCAGAACTGGGGTGTGAGAAAGAGAGAGTACCCGAGAGTTGGTGAAAGAGTAGGGCAAGTTGGAGACGGAGACAGCGGAGGCAGAATGCTCGCTTTCGCTTCTCCTTTTGCCACCATCTTTGCTTTTGTTCTTCCCCATCCGTGTTTCGTTTAGCGAGAAAGTAAGCGAAAGGAAGCTATGGAATATTTGAATATGCTCCCCCCATCCGGGCCTTAGCTTGGTGGGCCTGCCATACAGAAAAAGGAAGAAAACATAGGGCCCACTCATGCTTAGAGCGTCTCCTTCGAGATGTCAAATGCAAAATGCTAAAGTTTAAAAAGAGGTAATGATAATTGGGTCCATGATTAAAAAAATATTTAAAAAATATTTGACATTAAGTTTTTTGATATGTTATTTTTGACATATTGCAGCTTTCAAATCTATGTAGGATTTAACTACTTGGTTGGAGAACTTTTAACCTTCAATTTTTGTTATTTCATGTCAATATGGAAATTTGACATATCAGTTGAAGATGCAGCAAAAACTGACCTTGTTGAAGTGTGAGGGAATGGATGGCTCCGTATTTTCGCTCTTGACGCTGGAGTCGAAGGTGTTGTGCCAGCAACGATGAGAGAAAGCAGAACACGCGAGCATCAATGGGAGGAAGAAGAACACATTTAGAGATTTTGGGTTTTTAGTTTTTACCCTTTTTTCTTAAGTTAAATTTAAAAAGTAAAAGAAAAAAGATATTTTAAAATAAAATTATCTCCTTAGTGACTACAAATCTCTTTAACCCCTATAGTTCAAAAGTAATTGGACTGTTGTTACTATCACATAAGAAATTAAAAAAAAAATTAAGTTAATTCCACGTTAAAATTCATAATCAAAACTCTCAAAATAAAAAATGGGATCAATTTTTTGGCTTCTCTATTCTTGCTAAGTAAACATGTCATAATACTGACTCATTTTTTAGTTACTGCCATCCTCCAACTCCGCAAACACTCCAATTTCGTCACTTCGCCAAATTCCGTTATACATCCGAATGACCTGAGGCCGTGAATGACTAGACCTGGCCCATTAGGCAGAGTTTGCCCAAGCCCTAAATCAGAAGGACTCGGTCCAGGTCCAGCCCAAACAACGAGAGGCAAAGGAAGAAGAAAGAAGGTGTTTTGTGCGAACCGAAACGGCGTCGTAGAAAGCCGCATCAACAAGGGTATAGGGTTTAAGCGAGAGAGTCTGCATCTCTGCATTATCGACCTGTGATTCATTCAACTCATTGATTCTTTACACTGCTACTTTATCCCCCGAAACAAGAAATGGCTTCCTTCTGCAGATCAGCTCTAATGGCCGGCTCGAGATCCATAGCTCGCTCAAGAACCCTCAGCCAGAGCTCCCTAAACTCCCTAAACCCTGCAGCCATGTCGTCTCCATTTGCTTCGGCCACCAGAACCATCCCTTGCGCTACAAGGTACAATATTCTCAAAAGTCTTCAACTCAGCAGTTTTTGACAATTTCAATGGCTTCGGAAACCCATTTTTGGTCTCCCATTTTCCCACAAGAAAGATATAAATACAAGCAAAATAACTGAAATTGTTGTCATTGCAATTTGTGTAGGTTTGTTTCGGTATTGGGAAGCATGGAGTCAATGATTCCACTTCACAGTGCCATTGCTTCTGCTCGGCTCAAATCCAACATTGCCGTTGATTCCACCTGCTGGAGCTGCCTTTCTCAAGGTAACCCACCTACTCTCTTTTCCTCTTTTCAATTATGTTTGTCTTGTTGAACTGTTTCCTTTTTCTGTTTCATTAGGGGGCTATTTTGTTTTGTTATTTGGACCTATAACTATATCGGTAATGGGAAGTAGGGAGTGTTTTGTAGTTCTTTTCTTATTTCTTTTGGTTGTTGTGTGAAGTAGATTTAGGATTTATTGGTTTTTGGAATAGTTGAGTAAATAAAGAAGAAATAATTCTCAACAAAGCTGTCTCCTTTCTCCAGTTACATAAATTTTAGCCTTCTTTTCTCATTAATTTGGAGAACCAAAACTTGGGTCAGTGTCAAAGTTAGATGTTAATTCAAGTTTCCAGTGCACAGATGTGGTTAATGCAGTCTGTTCATTAATGGATAGCTCTTAAGGTAGTCATTTCTTGTCTAGTGGCGCACTGATTACCTCTTGTTTCTGCATTGGGTGTCTTCTGACTCATTTTTCTGCATCGTGGTATAGGTCTTGCATCACCGTTGTGACAAGGCCCGCTGGCTATGTGAGGTAATCAGTGCATAGGTTTTCCCTTCTGTGTCACTTTCTCAACAGAAAAAGAATCTTCCTTGTCTTGAACTTTTGGACTCTGTATTGCGTAGCTTTTGTCAGCTTGGTTAATTCAGCTACTTAGTTGCTGCCGTTAAACTTCCGTTTGATGTTCAGTGGTACTTTTGAGGATATTCTGCTTTTTTATATTTCAAATTACATGGAATGTGCACAGAAATTGCAGTTTGATAAAAATGATCCACTTGAATGCATTAATTTTTACTTTGCAACTTTCTGTGTTGTCAATATATTTTCTTTTAATGGTTCATAGTTGCATATATTGTGTATATTCTTTAATGTGAATGTGAAACAACTAGATTACTGTTAGGCTTGGTTTATTTGATAATTGATAATTTGAGATGGAAAAATGGCATATTTGATCATGCTACTATATATGGCTATTAAGAAGAAATATAGAAAATGTGCAAGGCTGTTGTTGGTCAGGGGGAAGGGAGAAATTTAAGTATATTTAAGGTCACAACATTATTCAGCTAGACCTGTTTGTGTTCATTTCTGGCTCATTACCAAATTCTCTTACCTCTGCCAGCAGAAGGTATGAAAATATGGGATATTCAATTTGATGAGGACGTGTTCTACATCACTATGGCAAGGTTGTATACACTTGATCTTCTTGTTTCCATCTAGGTAGATAGAGGAAAATAAGAATACAAGCTGGACATCTTCAAATTAAAATCTTCTCATTGTTCTCAAAACATCTATAGGATGTAGGCTAGTGCAAGTCTGGTTCCATGAAAGAACCACTGACTTGGTTGATTTGCTGCTGATCTGAAATATGATGCAGTTTGTTGTCATCATTCCCCTTTGAATTGATGTATTAATCTTAAGCTCTTCCGTGCCACACCCTTCATCAATATATTTTATCCTACTCACAGTAAACAATTTTTTTTTTCTCTTTATCGGTAGAATTTCTTCATCTGCTGATCTCTTCCTATTTTCTTCATTGGACTTTCTAGAAGCTGCAGTTCCTCGGTGATAAAGACTCCAGGCTCAGGTCATTTCAAGTTTTTGAACCAAATTGGCTTGCATATTGGTTACTCCATCCTCTGCCTTTTTTCGTTTTCCTTTGCTTTCTGGCAATTGCATTGTGTGAGATACACTTGATGTTCCAAAATAATAGTTTTCACTTTGTCTTAAATATTACATGTCACGTTTCTAAGGTAGGCGTCTGAGGACAATTTTTGTGTTTTCTTGTCCTGAATACACATGCGTTCACTTATAGAGATTGTGTCAATAAGTGACCTCAGACTGATTGAGTGAAGCTAAACTTGGTTTTGCCTATCCTTCAATGTTGGACTTAGGGTTTGTTAAGAATTTAAAAAAAAATAGAAAAGACTTGTGTGCAATCAAATGGCCAAAGCATTTACAAACTTGTGTTGTGTGGAGAATATAACTGGGTTGAAGTTCCTCATGAGATTCCCTCGGTCAGCTCTTCGTGGGTTTCAAAATGACCAATGGCTGATAGAGAAATTTGAGATAGTTCCCTAGGGAGCACCCTGATGGGTGGTGCTAAGTTGAAGCCATAGTTGGTGACTCTTGTATTCTATAATATAGATAGGAAAAGTTGAGATAGGTTGGGTGATTAGGCCTGACATGGCTTGAAGGGTGGGGGCACTATTCAATTGCCATCCTCCTAGTTCAACCGGGCATATCTCATTTATGTTAGAGAGGAAACTATACCTGTCAAGGCAAGGTGATGGATAAATTGTTCGACTGTTCATTTGGAATGCAGAAAATTTGCTTAGTTACCATAATCTTGCAGGTATTACTGCATAGTCTGATCGCCTGTGAAGTTTATATGTTTTAATACTCTGCAATAAGACCCATTAATGGGTTAAAGCACCTCCACTAAAGTGCTCAAACATGAGAACCTCAAACGTTTGATACTTTAATTGTGTGATTTTTTACATATGCTTCTTTAGTAAATGATGATTTCTGTTTAATGAGAATTTAACCTTGGCTAATTATAAATTATTCTTGGGTAGGGCTTCTCGATTCAAGCTGAACATGAACCGAATTTAACCAAGCAACCTGGCCTCGGTTCGATCAAGTTGAACTGTACTGCGCTCCTTCTTATTTGGCATATAAATTGCTATTTCTTAAAGGATTTCTGTGATCAATTTTGGTTTTTCCATCAGCTGTTAAGACATTTGTGATGGGTGATGGCACATGATGTAACGATTTCCGTGAAAACCTCTCGCATCATCGTAATTCCATTGTTTCGGTTGATTAAGATAACATCCATCCAGTGTGACTAGCAAGTTTCTATCAAGTTCATGAGATTCATGAGAATTTAACCCAAATGTTCTCCTCTTCAGATGAAGATGTTAATGCCACATCTTTAAAATACGTTGATAAATGGTTACTTGTTGGAATTTGGAGACGCAATGTTCAATTCCCGAGATTGATTTTCAATTAAGGGTATGTTTGAGATTGTTTCTGAAATGACAAAAAAGAACACTTACTAAGTAGTGTCAAACGAGTCCTAAGTGATCACATGCACATTCTAGTAGTGCTACTGGTGTCTGAGTGCCATGTGAAAGTTATGAATGAAAGCATATAAGAGCACATGCTACAAAGAAAAATGTCATGTGAGGATTTATCAACCGAACAAACCTATGGTGATGGGCGAGTCTATAAATAGTCCTCGCTATCATCTGATCTGAGGAGGACATGTAGTTTTAATTTTGGGAATTAAAAACATATAGTTTGGTATAAAATAAAATAAAAAATTAAGAACAATTCGTATATTTAACAAACAGAATTTGACCTTTTCGTCACATGATGAACACATGGAGAGGCAAATTTGGCATTTTTGAGCGTGTTAGAGATTTAGATCCAAAGAGAACTTCCGCGGTCAGAATGAGAATTCCAATTTGGTGAGTTCATCGTTTATACACGTTTATTATGTAACAAGAACATTTGAAGGTGCAAATTGAAGAAAGACCTACTCAACTCTAAAGGGTCAATTTCACTCGTCCACTTGTTTATTACGTGACAGAACGTCAATTTTTTACCTAATCTTTGACAATTAAACTCTTTTTGTTCGTTTATTATCAAAAAGAGTTTTATCATTAAAGATTAGGCAGAAAATCCACCCAAAGGCGTGGTCAGCAACAGTGAATATTGTCCGTATTATCTATATATATAAAGCAAAATACAGAGAAAATGTTGTATTTTTCCCATGTATACAGCCCACTCTGTTTTTAAATGTCAACATCCTTGTAGGTCCCTGCCATTAACGTTAATACTAGCCATGCTCAATCGTTTGTTAAAACTTGCCTTCATACTAATACACGGCTACAACTCATCCTTAGAGCTTGCAACGTGCAAGTAAAAGATGTCGAAATCTAAGTAGTTTTTGTTCTATTATTATTAAGATCCTCCTCCATTAGATTCTCACGGCCGAAAATGCTAGGACGTCCCTTTCATTTCATTACCCTGGCCTACCTGCATGCTTTCTCTTTCTCTCTCTCCTTCTAGGATAAGATCTCATCTGATCATCTGAGGAATATCATAATCAGATACAGAGTGGCCCCCACTTCTTAAAAATTTAAAGTCCGAAATTAAGAGAAACCCAGTTGTTCTTTCTGAATTTGAGGACTTGGGTTGGTTTTGTTTTGTTGCTAATGCAATTGCAAATCAATCACAACCCAGTTCTGTTTCTCATAGCCAGAACTTAGGTAGCTCTCCATTTTCTGATTCGATAGCTTGTGATTTGCTTTTTCTGGCCACAAATTTCCTGTGGTGAATCAAAAGCTTTATTTATTTTTCTATTGGACCATTGGAGCCTGTGAGATGTTTGTGATGTGGTGAGTTTTACGTTACTAAGTTAGTGTTGGTGATTAAACGCACACAGAGAGTTTGTCTGCTTGTTAAATGTCGTGGGAAATATGTCGTTTATCGCCGGTCATTTTGTTGGGGTCTGTGAGGTCTATTAATTTCTTCTTCAGTCAGTTACGAATTATGATGATAACCAGTTTTGCAGTTTGCAGAGTCAGCAGTTGGGTTGAATGCTTGTATTGAATTCTATACTAATTCAACAATTTGGAGTAGAAGAATACCCTTTAGCTTTGTTGCTCTGCTGCTACCAGATTGTAAGTTTCTAGTTCAATCCTTTGGCTTTGTCTCTCTAGTCTTCCATCCCTATTTTTTGTATATTGTTTTTTGGTTTGGTGTGATTTTAAAACTAACCCTGATGTTGGGCTTCAGCCATTAATCTTTGGGTTTCAAATTTCGAGACTTCTGGTTTTTGGATTTTCTCCACACAAAAAAATTCCATCTTATCCCTTATTTTATCTCTTTGTTTTGCTTTGCTTTGGTGTTTCTTTGGCCTTCAGCTCGAGAAAAACTTAGTTGCAACGAGATAGCACTGCTATTCCGACCAATAATGCTATGCCACGTGGAAATATTATCATGCATGTCATGGCCTTGTTGGCCGGGGTTGCTATCCATGATTCATGGAAGAATCCTGCTGCTCAGGTTCAGCCATTAATAACTTTTTGTTTCTCACTTGAGTTCTAACAGAAAAACTTGCATATATGGTTTTCTGCTCAGGTTCAGCAATTAATAGCTTTCTGTTTCTCACTTGAGTTCTTACAGAAAAACTTGCATATGTGATTTGTTCTCTGTTTCTCACTTGAGTTTAGCTTCCTGTCTTACTATTTTTATTTTCTTCTGATAATGGTTTTGTCTCTATGAACTGGGTTCTCCTTTGTCTTAGTTGGTTTTGTTCTTATCTTCTCTTACAAATAGAAAGTTCTTTCACTTTAAATAAATTCCTCTTTTCACTGATATGGATGCAGGTTCTTTAAGCTCATAGGATTTCCATTTGTATGGACTATCTTTATTCATCAACTGAATTGAGGTGGAAGGATTTAATTGAGGAAAAGTGAAGCATTGAGGATCATGGGTAATTTTTATGAAGCATCAAATGGCCATGGGCCAACTGATAATGGCCAAATGGTTGTGAGGCAATCCAACTACCAACCCTGCATCCAGGTATCACTACCCTGGCTTGATGTAAGAGTCTTTTATGTTAGAATTAGCAAATGCGAGATCGATGATTCTGCTCCAGAATTCCTCACGGTAAATCATATTCCATTGGATCCTGACACCCTTCTTGAAGCCAATGGTGTTAGAACTAGCATCAATTCAGATGGGGCAACAACCCTTCTTCGAAGGGACCGGTTAGATAAGAAGTCTGAAGAAGCCACATTTGTGAGCACTGACAGTATAAGAATGACTGGAAGTGTAAAGTTTGAGGTTTTCGATAAAGATGTTGTTGTGCTATCTGGGGTTTTAGAACTGTGTGATAGTAATGGTTTCAATGCAGAAACAGATCACCATGGCCAGAGATGGAGCTTGAATTGTGAATCTGATATAAATGCAAGCAGTGGCTTCTTTAAAGGAAAGCAATTTACCGGTGCAGAATCTGCTTCACCTTCGATTGAGGTATACATTGCGGGGTCCTTCTCGGGCACTCCAATAATTTTAACGAAGACTTTGCAGCTTGGCCTTTGGAAGAAGCATGTGAGGAAAGGGTTGTTGGATTCCATACCAGAGTATGAGGCAACTGAAAACCAGAGGAACAATTCTTCTAGATTTGATTTTCAGGTACCTACTGTCCATTTGGTATTTTTTGTAGGCTTTATGTATTTTGAATTTCAGTTTGAGATGCCTTGCTCTTTGTTATATTAATGTTTCATTAGCCATGGCCATGTCTGATCTGATTTCATGGTTTGTTACTGCTCAATGCTCTGCTGTTACATCAGAATAAAAAAATAAACAAAACAGATAAGTTATTGGATATTGGATACCCAGACTAGCAAATACAATCTTTTGGCCATACAGGTTCGTGTTGAGAAACTACAGATAAATAGAATAATACTCTCAGGTCTATCATCTTTTATGTCCTTGAGTTGCATATGGTATAGATATACGATATTCCTGTGATTTTTCATTCCGGCAAGTTCTCCAATCCCGAATTCGCTCATGAAATAAGAATTTAAGAAAATAGAACAGATGCTGTGCCAAGGAGATGGAATGGTTCAAAGTATAGGAAATTATCTCTCTTCTTTACCTGTCTTTTGAGGGCATATTGCATACTATGCATACCTATAGAACTAAATTCATTTAAGTTTTCGAAACCCTTCTGTGCAGCCGAGTCTTAGTTCACTTGCATTATGCTTCTGTGCAGCTGAACAAGCATTCTGCATTTCATTTTAATTTGTCTCCATTCGAACATGTCAATTTAATTTAACTTCACAGGAGTCGGAATACTCATATTACAAACCGGAAAATGGAGAAAACAACATGTACTGGGGGACAGCATATGCAGAAGGTGAAGATGGAGAGCTTTCATGGTTCAATGCTGGTGTGAGAGTGGGTGTTGGGATTGGCCTGAGCATATGTGTCGGGGTTGGCATTGGAGTCGGGTTGCTCATACGAACCTACCAAGGCACCACCCGGAACTTCAGAAGGCAGCTACTGTAATTTAAATTTCCAAATATTTTCATTTTAGCTACAATCCAATGCCAGATAAGTATTAAGTGGTTTCTCATATATCCCTCTTTGTATCAAGGTTCATGTCTTATCTGAAATAATAGGGTGATTTGTTTCAAATGTAAACATACCATAAAGGCAACAGGTTCCCAAAACCTGTTTCTGAGTTGATAAGAGTGGATTTTTGGTTGAATGGAATGTGACCAAAATTTATGCGTCATTCTTGTTAAATGGTTCACCAACTCGTTCGGTTTTGTTTAGAGTGCTTTTCTTGAAAAGAAAAAAAAGAAAGAGCGCAAGCCTCTTATGAATTGCCAGTAACAAAGATAGCCTGGAATAACTGACCAAAGAGAAGAAAAAAGAAACATCTGGAATTCGCAAACCTCAAACCCAAATGACATGATAGAGGAGCAAGAGCAAGAGCAAGCAAGCCCCAAATTTGATGGCAGATCAGTTCAGAATCACCAAAATTGGTTTCAAGTTAGTGTGCCAACAAATATAACTTGAAATCAGTTATTTATATGTGTACAAAAGTGGCATCAGCGCCTCGGCCGAACAAAACGAATATTTACCTAAGAGGGGTAATCTATTTTCCAGGATCCAGTTATCCATTCAAATTTTAACCACTGGTCAAAATTCAAGTAAACTGAAAAACCACAGGTGGCCAGGAAGGTAAGCTACGAGTAATAGCATCAAAAACAGTTAAACTTCTTTTTTATTGCAGAGGTTCTATGTTTATATACTCAGTGCAAAGTTTTGGCTCTCTAGGGCAACTGGGTAATATGCACAATACCAGAGGAGAGCCTAAATATCCACAAGGCAAGACTATAAGGCAGCACTAATTCATCTATAAACAAAAGACAAACCCCAAGTGGTTCTAACAAAGATTCTGTGCCTGAGGGGGATGAGTCACACGGCGGAACCAGGTGTTGAATGCTGTGACCAAGTGAGGGCAGTCCTCAACATTTCGGGTAGAGAAGCTGAGGCATTGCTGCAGCAACTCCTGTGCATCTGGCATAGGCAGCGTAGAGATGATTCTGAGGAATGTCTCTTCCAGATCCAAGTACAGTGGTTTGTTACTCGGTGTCAGAGGTGAAGCATTATTGTCTTTGCAAACAATCAAAACTGGAAGCCAATCTTTGACAAGCTTCTTTCGCACCTGAAAAATAATTATAGGTACCAGTATTAGGTTACTTGATCTGTCTGGGACACCAGTAACTTCAAAAGTAGAAATCGAAATAACTTGGTTAATCCCCTGAACACCTAAGAAACAAGGAGGTTATTTCCTTAACCTAGAAGCTTTATCACGTAAACTGGAAAACATATTTCTGAAGCACGGTTTAGAAAGAGAAACATAACTACTACATATTTTAAGGAAATAACCTCACCCAGCCAAAGAGGAAAAAGAGCACAGATCTCGCCTATACACACTTCAGTAAAAAGCAACATACAAAGTATTTTCCGCTTCAACGAAAGAGAATAAATATGACAGAACAGACAAGTGTTCTATTATCTTTTGTTTTTGTTTGGATGGATAGGAAACAAATGGAGAAAAAATAATCCACTTTTAATAATCAAACAAGATCCAAGTCTCATTTTTTCTTCAAATCCAATTCCAGAGTCGTAAAAAGTGACCCAAACATAAGATTGCGAGACTCTTCTCTTCTCTCCGTTTCTATCCACATTTAACCATCCAAATGGGAAAACTGTTAAAATTTCCTTAACATCTCTACACTTCTTTCCATTTTCCTCAATCCAAAATTACTATTGAAGAAGCATTTACAGAAAATACTGACTGCTGGCTCTGTCAATGCCATTGCCATAGCTCAGGTGTGTTCAGCATAAATCCAAACAGCCCAATAAGATTCCACACAAAAAGCCATTTTGCTAATATTTGAAGAAACTCACATCAGAGCACATTAGCTCCCCCTTCCTGTTCTGTTCTAAATTTCTAATGCTATTAACTATACCATCGATTTGAAAAATGGGTTGAAAAACATAACCAAAGATGCTCCTATGTTGAGCAATCCCCATCAAAATTGAGCCACAAACATCAAAACTAATTGAGCAATGCACCATGTGAACCAATCAATAGCCAAAAGTAGAACAAACAAAAACCCAAGCAAGCAATTCAAGCACATGATATTCAACCACTCTAACAAGAAAACAATACAATACCTGAGCAGCAACCAAAATGGTACCAGCAGCGACCGCATTGACCAGCCTCGAAGTGCAGCGAAGCAAGACGCTAGGGAGGCTCGGGACGATATTCCTCCACGCGTCATCCCGAAACGCCCTCTGCAAATCGGCGGTGAAAGCCGGCTGCTCGCTCCACTCCTTCACGGCGGACTCAGCGACTTGGAGCTCGATCATCCTCTCGACGAGCCACAGAAGGTGCTTGCCGTTGGTCATGGCCGTGTGAAGGTTGATCCTCTGGATGGCCTCGGTCTCGTCATGGTTGCCACGGACTCCAGGGCTCGTGTACTCCTCCATGGCCTCCTTGACGACCTTGAAGGTGGTCTGAAACGCCCGATCCATAACCCGCTCGACCAGCTCTCTGGACCCGAACTCGCGCAGCAGCTTCGCGACGAAGGCTTTGACGAACGCCATGCTCTGGTTGTGAGTCACGGCGAGGATGAGGCCGTACAGCATCTCCTCGCTCGAATCGGGAGCTCCCGAAACCCTAGCCATGAGGTCTTTGGCTTCGTCTTCGCTCAAATGAGGGATTAGGGCGAGAACTCGGGTTTCTTCGTCTTGAGTCCATGGAACCGCCTCGAGGAAGCGAAGGCAGAATCGGACGCAGTCCTCAAAGATGAGCTCGGAGGCGACAGGGAGAAGGTCGAGCGCCGCCGATACGGTGGTTATGGCGGAAGCGAGGTCGGAGGTGTAGAGGAGTTCGAGGAGGGCAATGCGGGCATCCATGGCGCCAGGGGTCGGTGGGACCCTCAGGCTGATGTTGCGGACAGCGTCGTTTTGGGGGTGACGCTGCCATCGGTCGGATAAGAGGGCGGCGAAGTACTTGCAGCGGCGGAGGGCATGGGCGTGGAGGTGGAGAACGACGTCGTCTTGGGACTGGGCGGTGGGGGAGGTAGAAAACGACGTCGCTGGGAGGTCGAGAGGGGAGGGGTCGACGAAGAGGCGGAGGAGAACGTCGGCGGAGGAAGGGTCGTTGAAGGAGTGGGAAGCGGTCGGGCTGGGTTTGGGAAATGGGTTCGGGTTTAGGTGGGTGGGTCGTTTGGAGTCGGAGTCGATGATAACAGCGGCACAAGGGCGGCTGGAGCTGCTGGCGGTAGGTGAGTTGGCGGGGTGTACGGCGCGCTGCCGCTTTTTGGAGGCACCACCGGTTACCATAGTGGGATTTGGGTGATTTGACAATTGGGAACGAGCGTCTAGACTTTTCATTTTTGGGGCGAAGGAACAGTTTCGGCTTTTCAGTTTTCTAAGTACTGCAGGCTGGACACGTGGAATTATCCCATGCGTGATGCTTAAGGTTTGTTTTTCTTAATTAGGTAAGTTTTTCTCTTTTTTTCTTTTGCTAAGATTAGACAAATTTAGAATATCGTATATACTCACATGAATTCACAGATAATCTATTAGCACATTTCTTTATTTTGTCTTGTTGAAAAAAATAGGATATGCTAAGTTTTTTTGTAGATAATGTTAACTTTTTTTTTTAGTTTCTAATGATATAATTAGTAATAGAAAGGTTGTAGCTTAAGTGATGTATTCTAAATAAAACATCATCACAGGCAATAGGGTGTGGCTATCATTTTCAGAAGTTGCGTACTAGTTTAACAAAGTGGATAAGGTTGAAGATCCCAGAGAAGATATCATCTTTAAAATTTATATTTAAAGTAAATTAATCATTAATAAAAGGATTAGATGGGACCACGGGCTGGATATGCACTAGCAAACACTCCCAAGTGAACTCCCCTGCAAAAAGGCCCATTGGATCAGATTAATATTTTTTCTTTTCTTTTCTTAGCTTGTGAACAAAACTCAAGGATCAAAACATGACCAGTGAAAGCACTTGCCTTCACTCAATTAACGTTAGTTAGCTCTGAAGTTGCGTATTTAATGGGGACATAAAATGCCTAAAAAAGTATCAACCTGCTCTACTCCTCTACTTATGTTATTCTTCTTGTTCTTTAGACTCACTCTTCCCATTCTTCTTTTTGTGTTGTACAGTAGAGAAACTATAAAGAATGTGTAGAGTTTGTGCTACTAATTTGTACATGGATATATTTATATGATTGCGTTCTTTTACATTTAAGAGTCGATTGATTTTCATTATTAGTGACTTGATAGTATGATTTTCTTGCCCCCAAAAATGATAATTCATGAATCTTGTCACTGTTGACAATGTATGAAAGCAAAAAAAAAAAAAAACATGTAATTTAGTTGTTAGTTGTTGATGCAAAATAGTGCTCGGCACTTTTGGGCTCAACTTAGTGATGTCTAGGCCTTCGGAATGCGTTGGGCCTTGGTAGAGCGTGCGATCTGCAAGATGAGAAACGCTCGGAAAGACATAGGGCACTGGTGGTGGTCCAGGCCAAAGGTTCTCCGATACTTAAGTAAGTATGGATTTAGTAAATAATCTGGATAGAGCGATAACTTAGTATGTCGAAAGATCCAGTTACCTTCGTTTTGGGATATGTGCCCCTTTTATAAGTCTTGGGAGGTGTTGTATAGATTTTTGACGTGAGACTGTAGACATTCAATGTGGATGCTCCACGTGTTCAAGATGTATTTTTAGTCTAGAGTTGCGATCAGCAATCAGGGGGTGCCAAAGGTTTCATTGTCGATTCCCACTTTCGTCCACGTGTCATCTCCTTAGTGGTCCGAGAATTGTGGTATAAACATTAGTGATAGTTGTTTCAAAGATAGAATTATCAACAAAATCTAATTCAATACAATAATAGAACAGCTGGACAGAAAATAACTTAGATATGAACATTAGCAAAGACCATCATATAGTTCAAACTTCATATGCATCTTTGGTCTAGTAGTAGAACGACGTCCAAACTTCATCCTCGTGAAAAGTTTTTCAACTCAGCATGTGTATACATTGTCATTTCCATAGTAATCATCCTCATATCAGTCCGTAATTAACCACGCAAGTAATCAGCTTTTAACAAGTCATATCGTGCGAAGTACACTAATCACATACTCTTTAAAAATTGATTGCGTTCCATGTTTGTAATTTGTTTGGAAGGATTTCTGTACGAAGTTGATGTTAGGGATGATATCTATCTATATCAAAAGGACAGAATAACATTAAGTAATTTTGAAGTTTGGGGACTAAAATTGATTTGTGTTTTCGCATGGTACATGAACTAATGATAAACCCGAAACAAAAAGAACACAAGACCCTATGTTGTGGACCCAAAGAAACAAGGAGGTTATTTCCTTAACCTAGAAGCTTTATCACGTAAACTGGAAAACATATTTCTGAAGCACGGTTTAGAAAGAGAAACATAACTACTACATATTTTAAGGAAATAACCTCACCCAGCCAAAGAGGAAAAAGAGCACAGATCTCGCCTATACACACTTCAGTAAAAAGCAACATACAAAGTATTTTCCGCTTCAACGAAAGAGAATAAATATGACAGAACAGACAAGTGTTCTATTATCTTTTGTTTTTGTTTGGATGGATAGGAAACAAATGGAGAAAAAATAATCCACTTTTAATAATCAAACAAGATCCAAGTCTCATTTTTTCTTCAAATCCAATTCCAGAGTCGTAAAAAGTGACCCAAACATAAGATTGCGAGACTCTTCTCTTCTCTCCATTTCTATCCACATTTAACCATCCAAATGGGAAAACTGTTAAAATTTCCTTAACATCTCTACACTTCTTTCCATTTTCCTCAATCCAAAATTACTATTGAAGAAGCATTTACAGAAAATACTGACTGCTGGCTCTGTCAATGCCATTGCCATAGCTCAGGTGTGTTCAGCATAAATCCAAACAGCCCAATAAGATTCCACACAAAAAGCCATTTTGCTAATATTTGAAGAAACCCACATCGGAGCACATTAGCTCCCCCTTCCTGTTCTGTTCTAAATTTCTAATGTTATTAACTATACCATCGATTTGAAAAATGGGTTGAAAAACATAACCAAAGAAGCTCCTATGTTGAGCAATCCCCGTCAAAATTGAGCCACAAACATCAAAACTAATTGAGCAATGCACCATGTGAACCAATCAATAGCCAAAAGTAGAACAAACAAAAACCCAAGCAAGCAATTCAAGCACATGATATTCAACCACTCTAACAAGAATACAATACAATACCTGAGCAGCAACCAAAATGGTACCAGCAGCGACCGCATTGACCAGCCTCGAAGTGCAGCGAAGCAAGACGCTAGGGAGGCCCGGGACGATATTCCTCCACGCGTCATCCCGAAACGCCCTCTGCAAATCGGTGGTGAAAGCCGGCTGCTCGCTCCACTCCTTCACGGCGGACTCAGCGACTTGGAGCTCGATCATCCTCTCGACGAGCCACAGAAGGTGCTTGCCGTTGGTCATGGCCGTGTGAAGGTTGATCCTCTGGATGGCCTCGGTCTCGTCATGGTTGCCACGGACTCCAGGGCTCGTGTACTCCTCCATGGCCTCCTTGACGACCTTGAAGGTGGTCTGAAACGCCCGATCCATAACCCGCTCGACCAGCTCTCTGGACCCGAACTCGCGCAGCAGCTTCGCGACGAAGGCTTTGACGAACGCCATGCTCTGGTTGTGAGTCACGGCGAGGATGAGGCCGTACAGCATCTCCTCGCTCGAATCGGGAGCTCCCGAAACCCTAGCCATGAGGTCTTTGGCTTCGTCTTCGCTCAAATGAGGGATTAGGGCGAGAACTCGGGTTTCTTCGTCTTGAGTCCATGGAACCGCCTCGAGGAAGCGAAGGCAGAATCGGACGCAGTCCTCAAAGATGAGCTCGGAGGCGACAGGGAGAAGGTCGAGCGCCGCCGATACGGTGGTTATGGCGGAAGCGAGGTCGGAGGTGTAGAGGAGTTCGAGGAGGGCAATGCGGGCATCCATGGCGCCAGGGGTCGGTGGGACCCTCAGGCTGATGTTGCGGACAGCGTCGTTTTGGGGGTGACGCTGCCATCGGTCGGATAAGAGGGCGGCGAAGTACTTGCAGCGGCGGAGGGCATGGGCGTGGAGGTGGAGAACGACGTCGTCTTGGGACTGGGCGGTGGGGGAGGTAGAAAACGACGTCGCTGGGAGGTCGAGAGGGGAGGGGTCGACGAAGAGGCGGAGGAGAACGTCGGCGGAGGAAGGGTCGTTGAAGGAGTGGGAAGCGGTCGGGCTGGGTTTGGGAAATGGGTTCGGGTTTAGGTGGGTGGGTCGTTTGGAGTCGGAGTCGATGATAACAGCGGCACAAGGGCGGCTGGAGCTGCTGGCGGTAGGTGAGTTGGCGGGGTGTACGGCGCGCTGCCGCTTTTTGGAGGCACCACCGGTTACCATAGTGGGATTTGGGTGATTTGACAATTGGGAACGAGCGTCTAGACTTTTCATTTTTGGGGCGAAGGAACAGTTTCGGCTTTTCAGTTTTCTAAGTACTGCAGGCTGGACACGTGGAATTATCCCATGCGTGATGCTTAAGGTTTGTTTTTCTTAATTAGGTAAGTTTTTCTCTTTTTTTTCTTTTGCTAAGATTAGACAAATTTAGAATATCGTATATACTCACATGAATTCACAGATAATCTATTAGCACATTTCTTTATTTTGTCTTGTTGAAAAAAATAGGATATGCTAAGTTTTTTTGTAGATAATGTTAACTTTTTTTTTTAGTTTCTAATGATATAATTAGTAATAGAAAGGTTGTAGCTTAAGTGATGTATTCTAAATAAAACATCATCACAGGCAATAGGGTGTGGCTATCATTTTCAGAAGTTGCGTACTAGTTTAACAAAGTGGATAAGGTTGAAGATCCCAGAGAAGATATCATCTTTAAAATTTATATTTAAAGTAAATTAATCATTAATAAAAGGATTAGATGGGACCACGGGCTGGATATGCACTAGCAAACACTCCCAAGTGAACTCCCCTGCAAAAAGGCCCATTGGATCAGATTAATATTTTTTTTTTTTTTTTCTTAGCTTGTGAACAAAACTCAAGGATCAAAACATGACCAGTGAAAGCACTTGCCTTCACTCAATTAACGTTAGTTAGCTCTGAAGTTGCGTATTTAATGGGGACATAAAATGCCTAAAAAAGTATCAACCTGCTCTACTCCTCTACTTATGTTATTCTTCTTGTTCTTTAGACTCACTCTTCCCATTCTTCTTTTTGTGTTGTACAGTAGAGAAACTATAAAGAATGTGTAGAGTTTGTGCTACTAATTTGTACATGGATATATTTATATGATTGCGTTCTTTTACATTTAAGAGTCGATTGATTTTCATTATTAGTGACTTGATAGTATGATTTTCTTGCCCCCAAAAATGATAATTCATGAATCTGTCACGGTTGACAATGTATGAAAGAAAAAAAAATGTAATTTAGTTGTTAGTTGTTGATGTAAAATAGTGGCTCGATACTTTTGGGCTCAATTTAGTGATATATAGGTGTTCGGAATGCGTTGGGCCTAGGTAGAGCGTGCGATCTGCAAGATGAGAAACACTCGGTAAAACATAGGGTACCGGTGTGGTACCGGCCGAAAGCTCTCCGATACTTAAGTAAGTACGAATTTAGTAAATAATTTAGACAAAGCGAAAACTTAGTATGCCGAAAGATCAAGTTACCTTCATTTTGGGACATGTGCCCCTTTTATAAGTCTCAGGAGGTGTGCATGTTGTGTAGATTTTTGATGTGGAACTGTGGATGCTCCACGTGTTCAAGATGTATTTCTAGTCTAGAGTTGCGATCGGCAGTTAGGGGGTGCCGAAGGTTTCATTGTCGATTCCCACTTTCGTCCACGTGTCATCTCCTTAGTGGTCCGAGAATTGTGGTATAAACATTAGTGATAGTTGTTTCAAAGATAAAATTATCAACAAAATCTAATTCAATACAATAATAGAACAGCTGGATAGAAAATAACTTATATATGAACATTAGCAAAGACCATCATATAGTTCAAACTTCATATGTATCTTTGGTCTAGTAGTAGAACGACGTCCAAACTTCATCCTCTTGAAAAGTTTTTCAACTCAGCATGTGTATACATTGTCATTTTCATAGTAATCATCCTCATATCAGTCCGTAATTAATCACGCAAGTAATCAGCTTTTAACAAGTCATATCGTTGAAGTACACTAATTACATACTCTTTAAAAATTGATTGCGTTCCATGTTTGTAGTTTTGAAGGATTTCTGTACGAAGTTGATGTTAGGGATGATATCTATCTATATCAAAAGGACAGAATAACATTAAGTAATTTTGAAGTTTGGGGACTAAAATTGATTTGTGTTTTCGCATGGTACATGAACTAATGATAAACCCGAAACAAAAAGAACACAAGACCCTATGTTGTGGACCCAAAGCTTGCATTTTGGATAAATTTCTATCCAACAGCACATGGGCCCATGTAATGGATGGGCTTAATTTGGGTGGTTGGTCTCACTGTTTCAGAACTTCTTTTTTTTTTTTCAATCCACTGTTTCAGAACTTACGTCTTGATGAATAAATGTATTTGAGAGTGTAAAAGTTAGGTTTTGAACCTTTTGAGTTGGAGATAATTTAAGCCCCCAATCTGTAATGTCAAATAGACCAATCTCATGGATGGTGAAATACTTCCTTATTCTCGTTGCATTGCTCATTTCTTTCTATCTTTCTCATTCTTTAATAAGTGACATGAAAAGGAAGATAGAAATAAAAGGGCAATGAATCAAAAATATAAAAGTTTTTCTCCATAAACTGGGTGAACAAACGATGAGAAAGTTGAAAATCCATCAAGTTATTTGAAGGAAGCTTTAGGCGCGCAATTCCAAATTTCCAATACAAATCGGGAATTGGGATATACTTTTTCCATGCACTGTTGAAGCTAACTTAATCCTCTGAAAACACCCAATTTGGTTTTTGAGTTTAACAAGATGCAATGATATCGTTTGTTCTATCACCAACATAGCCGTTACAGAATACCTTAACTTCAAAGTTCAAATTATAAATTTGTCTTCTCTGCTTGCATGTCATATTCAGAGAGAAAACTAGCTCGTGGCGGATTAAACATTAACGTTAAAGGTAATAGTAATTTTGTACGTGTCCAGTTAATAATGACCATGTGAAAAATTGCGCCCTAACCATATTGAACTCTACATTTACCTTACCTACTAAGTTATTTACGTAAAAATATCGTCAATATCACATTTTCTCATGCAATAAAACAAATAATAATTCAGATAAAACGTAGCATTATTTGGGGGACCCACATCATTCCTTTAGCAAGGTTTTTTTTATCATTGAATTTCATACCATGTAGGTTTCACAAATTTCTAAATTCCAATTTAAAAGAAAATGAGTTATACACGTAAAATTGTGAACTAGCTCATTATTTATTTATTGTAATAGGGAAATTGAGAGGAGATATTTTAATGTCACAAGTGTAATCCCTCGTTCTTTTTATCACACTCATCGATCAAACATTGAGTGAAATAGAGAGAATGAGACATCATAACTGTGTCAAGAAAGATTTTCTCTTAACTTAGGTGGGGAGGTTTTACGATGGAAGCGGGTTACGAGTAAGCTAGAGGATAGAGCCAGACTGTTTTCTTGATACATTGGTTTACTATAATTATCCATCTTAATTTCTTGCCAAAATTTTGAAATTGAACAGCTGATGAATTCCATTTCTGCACAGCTGTTTTTTTTTTTTTGGGTTACAAAGTTGTATTAATTTGCGTCTATGATATATGAGTGAGAGCATACGTCCTATTAAAAGCATTTCCTCCATGATCTCCTTTAAAAGAAGTTCCAACACATTGATGTCTCGGCTGTTCCAACTCACGAAAATTTCAGAAGAAAATTAACGCTTATGGGGGTCCTACTCACGCTCCCTCCAGTCAGGCAAATACACCGCAACATAAAAATACCTCTATTTGGCACAACATTTACAACAAGCCCTTTTGGTACAATTTTTTATCAAAATAATTGGTGGTTTTAGATCCAGGTTCTTCTTCCGTATCAAAGAAAACAAAAGAGAATGATAACACTCGGTGTCTTTTGAGCATTTTTTTTAGTAGTGTTCAATCACTCTTTTTTGATCTTTTTCTCTTCACAAATGGTCATTCGTCATGTTTTTTACAATCAATGCGGGATGAGTATTGCAAGATAGTTGCAGGAACCGAGTATCTGGTTGATTCGACATAATTCAATTGGTTGGTTTTTTCACACATATACTATCAATGTGTCATGAGAGTTTGAACATGAGACCACTCATCTGCAAGTCAATGCTCTTTTCCACTAGGTTAGCCCCATTAACAATACAGTTGATCGGTATAAAATGTCGATAGACTGACACCTACATCCCACAACTATACATCATTAGAGAATTTCATTACTTTGAAATTTCAAAGAAGATGATCTCTAAGTTCACTTATATATTAATACTCCTCCCATGCATGTTCTTATCATATTTCTATTAGCAAAGGGTATCCAAGGGTTACACAACGGATTAGGTGGTGAGCCAACATTAGACAGTCACGTCCAAACCTCAACCCAGTTAGGACAAATTTTGGTTCGAAGGAAAATTAATTTCTTACAATAGATTATGTACCAAGAAAAGGGTTTCACTGTTCATGCGTCATGATCTATATCCTATAATAACTTAGTGAAACTTGGAATATTTGGTTTCAAACTAAAGAGATAGCTGACAAAGAGATGTTACCTTCTCTCAAATAATATTTCTTCCTAAACATATCCAGCAAAATAAATCGAAGTAGTTGATTGTGTTGTGTTTGCCATGTGCATCGGTTTAAATAATTATCTTATTATATATATATATATATATATGCATATTGATTGATCCACTCAAGTATAATTGCAGCTGTGAAAGTTTATAATTGGGTTGGGGTGAGTTTTCACGACGATGTGGATTTGAACTTTAGAACAAATTTTTAAGTTGTTATGGAAGTTCGAATATAAAATTAATGGTTTGTAAGTTAAGGTTTTTTTTTATTGGGTTATACCCTGTTGGGATGAATTCATATTTGTATTTGTTTTCTCATTGCTTTTATTTTATTTTCAAAAAATAAAATTAATGACATGATGAATGTATTTGTGAAAAAGAGAATTATGAAATTTTGCGCTTTTTGTATTCTATGATTGTATTCAGGCCGTGAATCTTTTAATTAAGATTCTACTCTTATTTCTGCGTGTGAGTTGTGAATTAACTATTCTGATCATCCATTAATATTGTACACATTTTATGATATTTGCTCAATACAATTTCTTTATAAATAAATAAAAAAACTTGCGGTTGTTAGGTATCACTTTGTTCTAGACATCTAATTTCATAAACTATATAATTGTTGAATGGATTAAATAAAAAAAGGGCCACTGCGATTTGCCTGGCTGTACACTCTAGACTGGCAGTTCTGTAATAATCTCGAATATCAAACCTATAATCTTAAAACTTCCCTTTTTTCTTTTCTTTTATTTTTTCCTTTTTTTATTTTCTGTTCTTTCCTTCACTTCAACTTTTGCCTTTCGCTTTTGTGTCCGTTGAAACCGCACTCTTTTATCCTTCTCAATCTCTCTCTGCAAAATCCTCTAACAGTCTAAATTGCTGACTGAACTTTAACTTCCAAGTTATTTACCCATCAACCAAACAAACACTCCCACCATCTCTCTCTCTCTCTCTCTCTCTAGAAATTCTCAGCTCAAACTCTCCACCGACCTCGCTCGCCGGAAACAATGACGGTCTCCGGCGAGACCACTCAGACATCCAACGACAACTCCCTCTCCCACAAGCTCACTTCCACAACCCCATTCCTCAGCCTCAAACTCTACGCCGTCATCGCCATCCTCGTCCTCTGCCTCCTCGCCGCTGCCCTCCTCATCTTCCTCTGCGTCCGTACGACCCGAGCCTCGCGAAAGCGCAAGATGCGCGTCAAGCACAGCTCCGGCTCAATCCCGCTTGTCTCCAAAGAGATCGCCGAGATCAAATCTCCTAGCCCGCGCGCCGTCCTCGACATTGGCGAGGGCAAAATCGGAAATGAAAATGTGAAGGAGGTGAAGGAGGAGATGGAGATTGTGGATATCGAAAGAGGGAAAGGGAAGCGGAGCGGGTTGGAGAGTGACGGGTCGGGTCCGCAGAACATCGGGTGGGGCCGGTGGTATAGCTTGAAAGAGCTGGAGATTGCGACGCGTGGATTTTCACCAGAGAACGTGATTGGAGAAGGAGGATACGGCGTCGTTTTCAGAGGAATTTTGCAGGACGGCTCTGTCGTGGCGGTCAAGAACCTTCTTAACAAGAAGTACGTGTCTTTTTACTCAATTTCAAATCTTGCCCATTTTTGTTTTTGTTTTCATCGAAATATTTTCGGTCCAAAAATACATAGGAATGGTTGAGGAAAATAATTTACATGTTTTTTGTTTATTTTTGGTTAACATGTTTCTCGTTCATACTAGATCCAAGGGTCTTTCCAAGCTGTGTGGTTAATAATGTATTTTTAGTCAACAGCTAATAATGTGTAGTTATAGATATATATATTTTTATTCAATTCTCTAAGCTCAAGTGGCATTAAGGTAGGCTAGTGGGGAATCTAGAAGCTACGTTAAAACCTTTTTTTTATACAAAAAAACAAAAACGAATTCACTGCGAAGTGCACATTATTAATTGTTATTAATCGATATAATTATACGTAAGGGAAGTCGGGAATGAAATCATTCCATTTCTTTTTATTACCATTACTCGTAAGTAAACGTCCCATAATTTGGTATGCTTTTTTATTCAACTACTGTCACTCCATGAGAGTTATAGTCAATGGTGAAGGGTGAGAGAATTCGAACTTAAGATTTCTTTCAATATTAGGAAGAAAAGAATCCCTAAATCAATAACTAATTGGTTGTATAATGAAATTAATAATATGAAATTTGACTTTAGACTTGCTTCTACAAAATGGAATTTATAATTAATCCGTATCATTAATTTTGGTATGCAACGTCACAATATAGACGTTGTGCATGTAATATATATATACACATTGTGAACTGTATCATTATTCACATTAGTTTTCTTATAAATTAATAATAATCACCGGTATACATTTTGAACTGTATAATTATTCTTTTGGTTGAAAAAAACCGTATAATTATTCACTTTAGTAATTTTTGTGTGTGGAATACAAGCGATAGTCTAAACTACAAGAGGAAGGTCCGCAAGTCATGACCCTTGTCCACTAGAGTAAACCTCGTTGGCTTTACTGAATCAATAACTAATATAGTAATCACTGTTTATACACTCAGTGACGTGCTTTTCTTTTGATTAAAAAGAAAAAGAGCCTCCCTTTGTTCCGCTGTACGAGGAAAAGAAAATTACTTTGCGCTTTTAACACTTTTATTCTTCATTCTTTTTATTTTTAATATCTTTACTATATACAATTTCAACTTTGTGCTTTCTTCATGCCTCATTGTTATGTCTGATCTTCAGAGCTTGTTTTCACTTTTCATCATTGATTTTCTACTTTTGATTGACCAAATATTACTTTGTCATCGAAACATTCCCGTTTTAATATTAAATATATTAAAATACCATACCAGAAACAATAGGAGGAAAAACATAAACAGTGCCTTGGCTCCATGATGGATGTTGAAAATATTTCCTGTGAAGTGAAATTATATATGGTGCAGTTGCTTGTTTGCCATGAATGCAAATTTTCAGATTTGAACTTGGCCTTTGTATAACATTTCTGTTAACTTAAAATTTAATTGCTGCTTGCCATCTTACATATAGGGGTCAGGCAGAGACAGAGTTTAAGGTGGAAGTGGAAGCCATTGGTAAAGTAAAGCATAAGAACTTGGTGGGTCTAATTGGCTATTGTGCTGAAGGTGCTCAAAGGTAACTCTATTGTCATATCTTTTAGGTGAATTCAGATTAACCTGTTTCTTCCTCTAATCAACATGTCCATGGGGACTTCTACTGCTCTGCCAGGATGCTTGTATATGAATACATTGACAATGGCAATTTGGAGCAATGGTTGCATGGTGATGTTGGGCCTGTCAGCCCTCTGACCTGGGATATTCGAATGAAAATAGCCGTCGGGACAGCAAAAGGGTGAGATAATTCTGTATTCTTCTTGTTCATTTTGCTTGTATTTAGCGATTATATGTCTCAGTATGACAGGATCTGTAACATATTGCACTGCTTTTGTCATTCTCACGATCTCCTTACTTTGGCTATGAAAATTTATTATCCTTCATCACTATAAACCTATTCTTGTTTTTCTAACAGGCTGGCCTACTTGCATGAAGGGTTAGAACCCAAGGTGGTGCACCGTGATATAAAATCCAGCAACATTCTTCTGGATAGAAAATGGAACCCAAAAGTATCAGATTTTGGCCTGGCCAAGCTCTTAGCACCTGAGTCAAGCTACGTGACTACACGTGTAATGGGGACATTTGGGTTAGTTCTTTCTTGAATTCTGAAGATATTTCAATGATACATTACCTGGATGGTATCTCTACTATGTTGTAGTACTGATTCTTCACTGTAATTTTCTGTAGATATGTATCTCCAGAGTATGCAAGCACAGGCATGCTTAACGAGTGGAGTGATGTATATAGCTTTGGAATTCTACTCATGGAGATAATTACAGGAAGAAGCCCAATTGACTATTCCAGACCAGCTGGAGAGGTAAAGCCAAGTTTTCATTCTCTGTTTCCTAGAAGTGCTGCAACAATGTCCTAACTGTTTCAGTTGGTGTATATCAGATGAACCTGGTTGATTGGTTTAAAGGAATGATCCAAAGTCGCCGTGGAGAGGAGGTTGTAGATCCTCTGATAGAAGTTCAGCCCACTCCAAGAGCTATGAAGCGAGCATTGCTGGTTTGTCTCCGCTGTATAGATTTAGATGTCAACAAGCGACCAAAAATGGGGCAAATTGTTCATATGCTTGAGGCAGATGACTTCCCTTATCGTTCTGTAAGTCCTTTCTTATCATGTATGTTTCTGTCCCACTTAGAGTTTTCTTGGTCTGGTCGATCACCAGTATTATGACTTTGCATAAATTTCGAGTCGTATATTAAAGAGTTGCCCTCTCCACAAATTTCTGCCTTTGCATGGTTTGATCTCAAAACCTGTCTTCTATTAAGGGGGAGAGGTAGCACTTGGTCTGATCATGGGACTGGTAGGATATAAATTTTTCAATAATTGTAGAGACTGGTGTTTGGTAGATGCATTGCAGATGTGTTATTTCTTCAACATCATTTATATCATATTTCTTTAACATCAAGATCACATTAACATGTTCTTCATTTTCAGTTTCCTCATTTTTCTGTTTTATAAGCTGCAGGAAACCCGATCAGCCCGATAGAAAGATCGTTTCCCTTCCCATGCAGCTGATAATGTTCAATATCCAATCCAAGCATGCCATGGATAGAAATGAAGGGAGATATGGAAGTGGAGATTATTATGTTCCTGAGGCCATTTGACTTCTTATCATGATTCTCCATTAGTATATAGAAAAGATATTACAAGCCTTGAATGTGCATATAATATTTTCAATAATTTTTTTTCCATGATCTTATAGATTTTGTTGATATATTTGGGTTCATACTTAGGAGCTTGTAAATATGTACTTATATCTTTTGATATGTAAGGTGAGGTTTGTTAAGAATATCCATTTTTTTTAAAAATCAGATTCCGATGCAATCAGAGAAAATTTTATAATCGAGTCCCAAATGTCGAAGCCTATGTCTGTTTTTTATACCATAGTTTATCAATTTATACATGCGACAGAATTTTTTTTTATGAAATAAAGAGAAATTATGCCAAATGAATCTTCTCTCAAGTACTTGCAAAATAAATAAATATACTAACTTGGAAGAAGGGTGAATCAAGAAAATTTGTACATGAACCCACCAATAGTAGTTGCCAAATTACATATCAAATGGGAAAGCCTTGAAGGAGCAGCAAGTGATCAATTCCAATCTTGTACAAAAGACTGAGGGATATAATCAACAGACAAACGGAGAAGATAAAGCTGTAACCAAACCCACCGGAATAAAGCAGACTAAAATATCAAACTAAACGTAACCTAATGAAACTACACAATAACCAACAAATCAAATCAACAATAAACCCATAAATGAAAACAAGAATAAACCCGAGAAGATAGTAACAAATTTTAGCAACATAAATTTTTAATAACCTTCTCAGAACGAGGAATAAATTAAACATATAAGGTCTGATTGTAATTAGGCTAAACTTCAAGAGTGTAATCTTATAATTAAAATTCTCCTAATATAAAAAATTCTTTGAAAAAATATAAAATTATATACCTTTCTCCGACGACACCATACAAGTAAAAAAAAATAAAGTTGATGGTTAGGTGTTTTCACATCAAATATAAAATTTTCTTTAGCTTTCTCCAACATCTCATAATAAACATATGCTAAATGATACTAGTGTATCCATATACAAAAATAAAAAGTAGAGTAGAAATCAAATCTAGAAACAGAAATTATAACATTTTTTAGGAGGGGTTTTTTTTTTTTTTTTCTTCAGATTTTGGAATTGGGATTTATTGAAAGAAATAAGTATCAAGTTTCGTTACTATTTAACATGATTTCCTTTACTATTCATGCCTTTACCGTTTATGTTGTTAAACATTCTGAGCTATTCATGTTTTTATGGTTTACTCTTGTTAAACAACTTATATATGCTGTTGAGAAAATCCTTTTTGAATTATAAATAATATGATCATGATTCATGCCACGGGATAAATAAGTAATTTGTGACACTTGCAAAATTTAATCATAATAACTGTGCAATAATATCGCCTTTGTGAAAAGGAAAAACACTAGCAAAATCTCTCTTTGTTCCAACATTACAAAATATTTTTAGACGAAGGAATGATGTAGAATTTGATTTCAAGAATTGTTACAAACATATCATCTTAACAAATGATTATGGTTGAACCCAAATGCATGAACTTTCTTTGATAGCCTAAAGAAGAAGAAAAAAGTGCAAATATATGAACTTTTCCTTTGCAACTGGGCTTGAGCATTTAAAGCCCTGTTTCGTACACATTGGGGATGCCGTTTTAAAGTGTGGGTTGCATATTTGGGAGCATCACGGAGGTTGAGCTTATCATCACCTTTAGGCCACCCCCACTGGGTCCGAACCAGGGCTTTAAATGCTCAAGCCCTTGCCCTAGGGGGCTGCTAGAACTGCCCTTAGACTCAGAGACCAAGCGGAATGAAGAGATGCTATGGTTAGGAGGGATTTTTATAATTGCAAATTACAAAATTACTCCCGCTTACCGGATTGGTTCGTGTATTCATAAATGAGCACCGAAACGACCCATTAATTTAACGGGTGGCTAACGAGTCAACACGATATCAACACGACATGATAACTCATACACGAATACTAAATTTTTCGTGGGAATTCGTATTGTGTTAACGGGTCGTATACAATATTACCAACTCTAAGCCCAATGGTGGTGCAGCCCCCTTTGAAGCTCCCATCGGGGATGGCCTTACCAAAGAAGAAGAATGGGGAGTAAGGGGCCAAAAATGATTTAGATGTCAATAAGCGACTAAAAATGGGACAAATTGTTTATATGCTTGAGGCAGATGACTTCCCTTTTCATTCGGTAAGTCCTTTCTTATCATGTATATATATATTTATGTCCCACTTAGAAGTAGCCCCCTTTTTTCATTTAAGTTTGTCACACTTGGTGTTATATCAATTTGTTAAGCAAGCTTTAATGCTGACTCAATTCTAAGCATCATGCTATGAATTTTACAGACTGATGATCTCAAAACCCGTCTTCTATTAAAGGATGGACTGGTAGGATATCACTTGAAATGTTTTGCAGACAGATTAATGGTATCACTTGAAATTTTTCAAGAATTATACAGACTGGTGTTTTGTAGTGCATTACAGATCCCTCATTTACATCATATTCTCAAGATCACATTAACATGTTCTTGACTTCCCGCTTCCTCATTTTTCTATTTTATGAGCTACAAGAAACCCGTTTAGCTCAATAGAAATATCGTTTCCCTTCCCGTGCAGCTGCATCTGATAATGTTCAATATCCAATCCAAGCATGCCATGGATAGAACGAAGGGAGAGAGGGAGGTGGAGATTACTATGTTATAGATTTTGTTGATATATTTGGATCCATACTTATAGAGGAGCTTGAAAATATGTACTCATATACTTTTATATGTAAGGTCAGGTCTGTTAAGAATATATCCATTTTTTTTTATCAGTTTCAGCTGAGATCATAGAAAATTTTATAATTGACCGTGAAAATTAAAGAATCCTAAACTTGAATGGATCAAAATATTTAGATCTGGAGCCTTTGGGACTAAATTCAATTATAAATCATTTATTTCAAGTGCTTTGTGGTAGAAAGAGGTTTGAAAGACATCCATCAATGAGCATAATTACACATTTACATACTCTTTAAATGTTCAGATAGTTCATAAGAAACCACGAATTAATTTAGCTGAAACAAAATTGACACTCGATATATTTGGCATGGCGATTTGTTTGACTAAAAAATGATACCTCATGGGCTCGGCCCCCATACACACATGCACACACACGTACTACTCTCAACAGCAAATATCAAACTGATCGACTATGCACGCACAAACACTAGGAAATAACAAACTGATTGACTAACCAACTTCTCTCACACGCTACCCAAAGCGGAGGAATTAACACACAACTCCAATGTAGCTAATCATAAAGCTACACTAGGCATATCAGATATAAAATTTTGTTTAGCTTTCTCCAACATCTCATAATAAAGAAATACTAAATGATACTAGTGTATCCATATACAAATATAAAATGTAGAGTAGAAATCTAATCTAGAAACAGAAAGTATAACTTTTTTTAATAGGGGTTTTCTTTTTTCTTTCAGATTTCGGAATTGGGATTTATTGAAAGAAATAAGTATCCAGTTTCGTTACTATTTAACATGATTCCCTATACATTCATGGTTTTATCATTTATGTTGTTAAGCATTTTGAGCTATTCATGTTTTTATGGTTTATTCTTGTTAAACAACTTATATATGTTGCTGAGAAAATCCTTTTTGAATATAAATAATATGATCATGGTTCATGATCCATGATCCATGCCACGGGATAAATAAGTATTTTGTGACACTTGTAAAATTTAATCATAATAACTGTACAATAATATGACCTTTGTGAAAACGAAAAACGCTAGCAAAATCTCTCTTTATTCCAATATTACAAAATATTTTTGGATGAAGGAATAATGTAAAATTTGATTTCAAGGACTGTTACAAAGATATCATCTTAACAAATGATTATAGTTGAGCCCAAATATATGAACTTTCTTTGATGGCCTAAAGAAGGAAAAAAAAGTGCAAATATATGAACTTTTCCTTTGCAACTAGGCTTGAGCATTTAAAGCCCAGTTTCGGACCCATTGGGGATGCCGTTTTAAAGTATGGGTTGCATATTTGGGAGCCTCACGGAGGGAGGTTGAGCTCATCACTTTTAGGCCATCCCCAATGATTGGGACTCTAAAAGAGGTTGATAGAATCCTATTTAGAGCTTCAATGGAATCTTTGGAGTTCTAAAAACAACACTCTCACAACAAAAGGACTCTATATCTGAAAATGACATCCCTAAGAATATGAAGGCGACCAAGGCTGCTCATCGCATTGCTCGCTTCAGTCGCCGGGATCAAAGTTTGTCATGCTGGTTGGATGAGGGCCCTTTGTGGCTCATGGATGCTGTGTATGACGATAGGTCTGAGACCAACGTTTCTGGTTAAGTTTTCAGTTGTAAGTTGGTGTGTGTGGTACTCTTTTTCCTCCTCTAAAGTTTTGTCCCATTGGATTTTCTTTATAGAGGTTTTAACGAGGCCACTTCTATCCATGCCGGTAGTCTTTGTATTGACATTTGTTTGATTAATGAAAGTCTATTCCTCACAAAAAAAAAAAAAAAAAAGGCGACCATCATGCTTGCCAAAGGTGATTTCTATGGAGAAGAACTTCTAACCTAGACATCAACATTCTCCCCGCTTTCTGACTTACCCATCTCCACAAGATTTGTCATGTCCCTCACAAAATTTGAAGCATTTGCACTCATGGCCAATGACTTGAAGATTATAGCGTCTAAATTCTAGAGGCATTTTAGCACGGATGCTCGGATGCCAGTGCATATCTCTACAAATATTATACAAACCAACTGGCTCCGCCACGATACAAGGAGGGCTATGAACCGAACCCTCTCAGCTCTAGCGAGGAGGGCTATGACCTTAAACGTAGATATAAATTGTAACCCTTTTACTGTACATTATGTTATTGGATGCCATTTACATATAGTTTAATGTATAATTTGTAATAATAGTTCGCTGTGCTATGCGACAATAAAATGAAACTATTAAAAGTTTATTTATAAAAAAAAAGAATGATACCAGATAAATTTGAAGGGTCCCACCTTACAAATTAAAAATAATAATTTGAGTTAGCACAAAAGATTCGCTCTCTGACTCAGATTAACACCCGCCCAATCAAAATTCCCCTTTTACCTTTCGCTTACCGTTCAAAAGGAGAAAAACTTCCTGGCACGGGGCCAATAAGCAATTGACAGCTGGTAACCTATTTTGCCTCAATTTAAAATATTAAATGCATTTTCAGTAAAAAAATCTGCTCATCTACTAGCCCAATGAATAGTATCAGCCTTAGCACTGTTGGAAGTGCCCTTATTTCTTCAAAAATTAAAAAACAAACGCAACACAATAATTTAAGAAAAAATAAAGTTGACGTTTACAAGTACAATTTTCATATACGACAATTTAATAATAAAAAATGTGATGGCAACGTCTTGATAAAGTCACACACGATGTGATAAAATAATGTAAAGAATAGTATTGAAAGGAAATTTAAAAAACCTGACTATTAGTACTAAGTGCGTTGAGAAGCATATCAAGGGCGGAATTATAAATTTTTTAATTAATGGACTAGTTAAAGTTATTAGTTTAAAATTTAATGATTATTTTTGTTGGTACTTACAATATCTATAGTCTTTCTAGAAATAAAAGTAAATATTAAATCATATAAACCAATCTAGTTCATAGCTCCATAGACTAATTTTCAATAAATTTTAACATAAACCAAATAGGGTTTAATACCATAGTAGATTGAACATCTAAAGCTTTTTATCTAGATTGACTTTAGGTTCCTTCATGTATTCATATCATACAGAAAAAATAGGTTGCCAACTGTCTATTGGTTATTGGATGGGGATAGGCTGACCCTGGCAGTGCAAGGGAAGTTTTACTCCGGAGATACCAAATGAGGGGCAGATTGTTTACTAAAAATGCATTTAATATTTTAATTTGAGGCAAAATAGGTTGCCAGCTGTCTATTGGTTATTGGATGCGGATACTTATGTGGATGGCGGAAGTGTTCAGTTCAAAAGATCCAAGAAGTTTCCTAGAAGTCTCTACGGTGTGCATGGCTTGAGTTACATATTTCAATCAATATTAATATTATTTTTTTATACGGAAATTAGAGAGTATGAACTCATGACCTTAAAAAAATTATAAAAAAATTTCCAAAATTTCTCAGATATGAAGAACACTTTGTAAATGTAAAAGATTCCTTAGGAAATCCAAAAAGAAATAAAGGCCTTTTTGTTCATTTTAGCTTCTTTTACAAATATTTCTCTCTTCTTTGGCCTTTTCCAAAATGTCCCAAAATATTAATGGAAGTATGAAAGTGATAGTAAAAGTAAACATTGAGGATGAAACTTTTCACGTAGTAAAGTTAGAATTTCAAAAAAATTACGAGTAGTAAAGTAAAATTTACCTAATATAATGTTGGCTTCTGAAATAGAATCAGATTGAAATAGCAATAACATGGGATCAGATTGTTTCAATACAATTTTATTTCCTTAAATTGAAAAAAAAAGATGGGAAATTGAGAAATAATATAATTAGAAGAGTAGAAGAAACTTACTTCAGAGCCAAGCCAAATTTGACCCACATGCCTATTTTGGCTAGTTCTGAATAACGGGTCCTATTATTCTTTCTTCCTTCCTTTTCTGCTTGGGCTTTTACCCTTTATAATAAACTTTATTTTTCTATTATGAAGTAGTGTGCTCTCCAAAGACGTAGGCATCACCGTTAATTACAAAACAAAGACACGTAGGTGCTAATATGGCAGAGCCTTTCAGAGTCCATACCAATTGATCCATCTCCTCTGACCCCACTTTGCCTCTCATTCTCTTCTTGTTAGCTTCTCAAGTTTCAAAGGACCAAACTTTGTCAATGGCGGGTAAAAATCTCAACCGAATCTCTCACCTACTCTGTTCTCCGTGCTCTTTCATGTTCGTTCCAGTTTTCATTTCCTCATACTTATATTCAGGATTTAGTTTGTAACATTTGATGGGTTTGTTTTGAATTACTTGTAAAACAGCTGTTGTGAATGTGCTTGATTGATATTCTGCTAGTTTGTATAGCATTTCGTTCCGTTTTATACACTGAGATGGGTGCTTGATTTCAGCACTCTTGAAGATTTATTTGTTTTTCTGTGTAACTATACTATAAGGTCCTAAAGCAAAAATATATAGCACCTTTGGCAAATTCCTAAAGCAAATATATAGCACCTTGGGCAAATTCCTAAAGCAAAAACAGTATGTGTGGATAGAGTGAATGTCGTGTTACTGTTGTTAGAAATTTATGTACCTTGTTACCCTATGCACCTGGCACACTAAATCTCTAATTGACACTTGTCCTTAATTTTGTCCTGTGTGGTTGTCTCTCTCTCCAATGCTGCTTATATAAAGTGCCCCTTTCACTCTCTCACCCTATATACAGACTCAGAGTTCATACATTCATCCATCTCCTCTGAACCCAGTTTGCCTCTCATTCTCTTCTTGTCATTCTCTTCTTGCTATCCGCCTTGTTTCCGTTGCTCTGTCCCAAGGTGCTATATATACAGACTCAGAGTCCATACCCATTGATCCATCTCCTCTGAACCCACTTTGCCTCTCATTCTCTTCTTGTTAGCTTCTCAAGTTTCAAAGGACCAATTTTTATTATTTTTACCTCTTGCACTCCTTCCCTTGTGATTCTTCCATCTTCATTGCTATCGGCCTTGTTTCCTTTGCTCTGTCCCAAGGTGCTATATATACAGACTCAGAGTCCATACCCATTGATCCATCTCCTCTGAACCCACTTTGCCTCTCATTCTCTTCTTGTTAGCTTCTCAAGTTTCAAAGGACCAATTTTTATTATTTTGACCTCTTGCACTCCTTCCCTTGTGATTCTTCCATCTTCATTGCTATCGGCCTTGTTTCCTTTGCTCTGTCCCAAGGTGCTATATATACAGACTCAGAGTCCATACCCATTGATCCATCTCCTCTGAACCCACTTTGCCTCTCATTCTCTTCTTGTTAGCTTCTCAAGTTTCAAAGGACCAAACTTTGCTCTTAAGGTAAAAATCTCAACTGAATCTCTCACCTACTCTGTTCTCCGTGCTCTTTCATGTTCGTTCCAGTTTTCATTTCCTCATACTTATATTCAGGATTTAGTTTGTAACATTTGATGGGTTTGTTTTGAATTACTTGTAAAACGGCTGTTGTGAATGTGCATGATTGATATTCTGCTAGTTTGTATAGCAGGGTTTTATTTGTTTTTCTGTGTAACTATACTATAAGGTCTTCCCTTGTAGACTATATATATGTATATATTTTGTTTTGTTTATGCATGAATTTTCCCAAGAGACAGCTGTGAAGTTAAACTGATGATCAGGTATTCGGAAGCATATATTTCTCTCTCCTTTGGCCTTTTACAAAATGTCCCAAAATATTAATGGAAGTATGAGAGTGATAGTAAGGGCTGAGCACGGTTTGGTTTGGTTCGGGTTTCACCCAAAACCGTACGCCGAACCGTAGCTTTCGGTGGAGAGATTTCTGGCACCGGAGCCGAACCACCAACTCCGGTTAACCGGTCAAACGGTTTGGTTTTCTCGGTTTTGGTGATTAACCGGTGGCTGCGAAAGAACTGAGATGGAGGTTGCGAGAGAACTGAGACGGAGCCTGCGGGATCTGGGCTCGACGACTTCGCAGCTTGCCCCTCCACCTCCACGGCTCCAGCTTATTTATTCCCTTTGTAAAAATGGCTGGTACAGTTTTGTTCTTGTTGGATTACCATACAATAAGAAAGAGATTAATAAGAGAGAGGGAGGAAGATAAGATGAAAAAGCTGTGACAGAATAGAAACAAAGGGAGGAAGAAGAAAGAGAAATGAAAAAAAAGAAGAAGAAGTCGTCCAAAAGAGGGAGAGAAGAAGTGGTGCGAAAAAAGAGAGATCCTAACATTTTTTAATAATATTTATTCTACAAGAAAGTGGTTAAATAAACTTATTATATCAATGTTTACAAAGAA
Organism: Prunus fruticosa; assembly: GCA_018703695.1. Classification (NCBI taxonomy): domain Eukaryota; kingdom Viridiplantae; phylum Streptophyta; class Magnoliopsida; order Rosales; family Rosaceae; genus Prunus; species Prunus fruticosa. Next base: position 29,414,055 of record CM031924.1, read on the forward strand.
ACTTGCTTGCTCTAGTCTAGTGGATGATGGAATACCCAGCAACAAAGGGGGAAGGGGTTCGAAACCCACCCTGCGCAAGTATTTTTACCCAAATACCCCTACTCTGCCCCCACCTCCTCCGTCCTTTCTCAGGGGCATTCTCGTTTTTTTAACCCAAAAAACGCTGTCCATATTAGAAGAACTTCAACATATGTGTATTTGGGGTCTTAATAGATCATTTCTTTCCTCAAGGTGCTATATAATACCCCCAACCCCCTCCTACATTCCTCACTCCTCTGCCTCACATTTTCTCTCCTTCGTTCAAATTTTCAAGGCTCATCATTCAACTTAATCCCAATGTAATAACCATTGATCCATCTCCTCTGAACCCACTTTGCCTCTCATTCTCTTCTCGTTAGCTTCTCAAGTTTCAAAGGACCAAACTTTGCTCTTAAGATAAAAATCTCAACTGAATCTCTCACCTACTCTATTCTCCGTGCTCTTTCATGTTCGTTCCAGTTTTCATTTCCTCATACTTATATTCAGGATTTAGTTTGTAGCATTTGATGGGTTTGTTTTGAATTACTTGTAAAACGGCTGTTGTGAATGTGCTTGATTGATATTCTGCTAGTTTGTATAGCAGGGTTTTATCAGGTTGTGTGCTAAAATTTTGTTCCGTTTTATACACTGAGATGGGTGCTTGATTTTAGCACTCTTGAAGATTTATTTGTTTTTCTGTGTAACTGTACTATAAGGTCTTCCCTTGTAGACTATATATATGTATATATTTTGTTTTGTTTATGCATGAATTTTCCCAAGAGACAGCTGTGAAGTTAAACTGATGATCAGGTATTCGGAAGCATATATCCGCCCACATTTTACACAGACTAGAATCTAGATTAAAATTATATATAATATATATATTTTTTTTATTGTATAATTAATTAAGTTTTCGATTCTCTATATTGCAGGAGGGGCTATTAATACTTCAACAATTATGGAAATATCCCAAGAGAGAGCTGTGAAGTTAGTTTCTTCTACTCTTCTAATTATATTATTTCTCAATTTCTCATCTTTTTTTCAATTTAAAGAAATAAAATTGTAATGAAACAATCTGATCCCATGTTATTGTTATTTCAATCTGATCTTATTTCAGAAGCCAATATTATATATGATCTGATTGTCCTCTTATTCAATGCCTCTTTTTAATTTTTCTTTTTCTTTTTTTTTTTTTGAAACGAAACGATTTATTCAATGCCTCTCTTTAAGCTTTTTCTTTCTGTTTTGGTTGGATTAAAAAAAAGGCCCATAATAAAGGCCCAGTTTCTCTTGCCTATGTAAAGGCTTTCTCACACTAGACAAGGCAGATACTAGTTCTTTACTTTGTACTAATTACTGCCTTAATTTTGTTGATCCAATATGCATATACACGTTATAATGTGAGTGGACTATATCATTTATTTTTCTCCCTTTTTGATCCAATTTTGTGCATCAACATTTGTTTGTTATATCTTTTTCAGCATCGTAGAACTGATTTTGATATGTTCTTTATGATGTGTTTTCAGTGGGGCAGATGAGGAATCTAGGATTGTAGATGAAGGTTATAGACCGAGGAGAGGATGGCCAACAATAGTAAAGAGTATTTTTAATCAATCATTTCTTTCGGAGTGGGAGTGGGCATTTTTGTCTGCATGTGTATTTGGGGTCTTAATAGATCCTTTATTCTTTTATATTCCGATCATCAATAAGAATACCAAGTGCATCAGGTTGGACAACAATTTGAAGGCAACGGTTAATTCACTACGATCGACAATGGATCTATTTTATGTAGTGAACATTGTTATTCAAATTTATATCAAACCTAAAGTTCCAACATTTAGGGTCATGGGGAGATCATATCTCCATACCATAGTTTTGACAAAAGGAACCATATTAGTTGAAGATGCTTTAGCAATGGCTAACATGATTTGGAGAATCTTGTCACACAACTTAATTGACATTTTAGCGGTTCTTCCCATTCCACAGGTATGAGAAAATTGGTTTACCAATCTCTCTTTTAAAAGTATTTGAAATTAAGATATGTGAATATAAGCTGAATTAACTGTTGGCTTAATCCATTGTACTGTGTCCAGGTAGTGATCTTTATCTTCATGGACTCTAGTTCTTTGAATACGAGGAAGTTTTTGGCTTTTCTTGCTATGTTGCAATGTGTACCACGAGTTCTTCGTATCTACTTATTGTGTACCAAACTCAACAAGACTCCTGCTAGGGAGACTAAGATATGGATTTTATTTAATAACGCTTTCGGTTTCCTTTTGTGCCTCCTTGCTAGTCATGTAAGTTTTAATCTTCATGCAGTAATTTATCTCAAGTAATGCTCCATTTAGTTTCCAAATTTTGGTTGGATTTCTTGCCTGGAAACCCTGTCACCAATTTATGAACAAAATCAACATCATTTAATTTCCTACGAATTAATATATACTTTGCATAAACTTTTCTCAAAAGTTTGTTCACTAACTTATTAACTTGTTGATGTTCTTAGGTATTTGGAGCTTTCTGGTACTTTTTAGCTATCCAGCGGGAGACGGCTTGCTGGCAAAATGCTTGTCGAAACAACAATGGATGTGAACCTACTACCTTCTACTGCAATGGTCGTACAATCAGAAACATCACATTTCAGGACGACTTATGCTCAATAAATCCACACAACACTAATGCAACACCCTTCGATTTTGGCATGTTTGTTGAGGCTGTTCGGTCTGGTGTGTTGGAGTCAACAAATTTACCGGAAAAATTCTTTCATTGTTTCTGGTGGGGCTTGCGAAGTCTAAGGTTTGAACATAATTTTGCATTACTGTATTTTTTAGAAGGAACAAATTTACAACTGTCTAGATCCTAACGTTACTCTTTTACGTTGCCTAACATCACACACACATATGTATAAATGGTGTTTTAACTTGTAATGTCTTTAACATAGATGAGAGGTCCTAGAATATTTTATTACTTGCAGCACATCGAATTTATTACTTGCAGTACATTGAATATATTTCTTCTGTTTCGACTCTGCAGTTCTCTCGGGCAAAACCTCGAGACAAGTAACCATACATGGGCAAATATCTTTTCCATTTCTATTTGTATAAGTGGCTTGCTCATGGTTCCTACTATATTTCGCTACAAATTTAAAGGTTGGTGCCAGAACTTCTAAATTAAACATAATGTATCTTAATTAACTTAGGGTTAGTATGGAGGTGGTTCTGGATAAGCAAAAAATCACTTCTCCATATAATCACTTTAAATGGTTTTAAGTGATTTTATGGAGAATGACATAAAATATGCTTCTTCCCTAAAGTGATTATAGGAGGGCAGAATTTCTCCCAAACGGGCTCTTGGAGTTTTGTTCTAAGGATCTAATTTTATAATTCGTAATTTATTTTTTCTTCGTTCAACATGTCGTATCGTTTAAGTTTCTTAATTAACATCTAAAATTAGGTGACAATGCTTCGAGTTATGGACGATCAGGTGTTGAAAGCAATCTTTGACTTTCTTCAGCCAGTGAGCTATACAGAAGACAACCATATAATTGTTGAGGGTGAATCTCATCTCCGGTTAATGACTATCATCACTCATCCGGTCCACTTGAAGGACGGTATAAAAACAATGTTTGGTTCCTTATATGTATCAAGTAATTTTTTTCTCAAACTACTAGTTTTATTGTAACCTTTGTACTGTACATTATGTAACTAGGTGCCATTTACATACTAGTTTTATTCTAATCAGTCATCATGATTGGGCAATATATAATTTGTGATACTAGTCTTCTATGCTGGTAACGCGACAATAAAACGAAACTATTAAAAATTTATAAGTAAAATAAAATGAGAGAATGAGACCAGATAAATTTGAAGGTCCCACCTTACACCATCCCTCAGAAATTTGTTGTTTTTGTCTGATGATAATAATTTAAGTTAGCACAAGTTAATTACTTTCAGGCAAGGTGTTTAACAACGCACGAACAGCCAAGATTCGCTCTCTGTCCTCCACGTGTCCCCACGTCTCCTAAGGCCAAACCCCCAAAACCGCGCGCGAAGACTCAGATTAACACCCGCCAAATCAAAATTCCCCTTTCACCTTTCGGTGTCAAATAAATAAATAAATCCCAAATATAAAAAATATAAAAGAAAAAAAAAAGAAAAAAGCGAAGGAAGTCATTTCTCTACTAATTAACGGCCACACCAAATCCACCAGATCTAATCTAACCGTAGAGAGAGACAAAGACAGAGAAGACACACAGAGAGTTTGAGCTTGCGGCTATGGAGGAGAAGCTTATACAGAGGCTGGAATCGGCTGTGGTGCGCCTAGAGTCGCTGTCGCTGTCGGGCGGTGCGGCGGCGAGTGGCGACGACGGGCCGCTGGACCCGTCGATTTTGGCCTATGAGGATCTGATTCGGCAGTATCTGGGTAGGGTTTCGGCCGCGGCCGAGAAGATTGGGGGACTGGTCCTGGACGTCACCAAGGTTCTCCAGCAGGCTTTTGCTGTTCAGAAGGACCTGCTGATTCAGGTGAAGCAAACAAAGGTCAGTCTCACTCATAAATCGTAATGCTTTCTTTGAGCTAGTAGTTTTGAGTGTGAATTTATGTGTGTTTTTTTTGGGTGTCATTTTGTTTGGGTGCTGAATTTTCAGATTTACTTATGGATTGTTTGGTTAGTATAAAGATTCAACGAGGTTTATGTTTTGATTATGAAATGTTGATTGGATTTTAAAAAACGTGTGTTTGATGTTAAATATTGATTGGGTCGTAAACGTTATCGATTATATAAAGGACCATGAAAGTAATGTGCTATCTTGTTGGGTTTGGATCGGATTGGTGCGTGTTCATTTCATCTTGGTGAGCAGTTGATGGGGAAGAAATGTTACCGATGAAATGTTAGCGATAATTGGGGAAAAGAAAATACGATATTTGGATTATATTAGCGATAACATAGTTGGGCAACGATCAATTTTCCTGTTCAAACTTTGGTGTTGCTGACTTTTGGGGCGACTCAAATGATTAATGTTACAATTCTTAGGATATTGTGAATGTTAGTTGTAGCAAGGAGTGTGAGCTTATCTACTTTAAATGTTTTCTATCTTGTACTTTTCCTTGTGAAATGAAATTCATTATGTTCAATGGGAATGCTCGTTGTTGTGCAGAAACCTGACAATGCAAGGTTGGCTGAATTTCTGAAGCCTCTGCATGAGGTTATCACAAAGGCAAATGCACTGACAGAAGGGAGGCGGTCTGATTTTTTCAACCACTTGAAGAGTGCTGTTGACAGTCTCTCAGCTTTGGCTTGGATTGCCTATACAGGGAAAGAATGTGGTAAGCAAAATAAATGATTTCTAAGTTGTGCTAGAAGCAGATGAACTCATTCATTTTTACAATCCCTTATTATGCTTTCGCCTCTTCAAGGTATGAGCATGCCTATCGCACATGTCGAAGAAAGTTGGCAGATGGCTGAATTTTACAACAACAAGGTACTATGCATATCTGTGAGAATCTGGTAATTTGCATGAAAAGAATAGAATCACATGCTCTAATTGCACATGTCATTTCTCTTGCAGCATTTATCAATTATCTCCAATCATGTAATGATTGCATCAAAGTAAAGTTTTCCAGTGAGTAGGTGCTGACTCTGTGATTCGTAAAATACAGATTCTTGTCGAGTATAAAACCAAAGACCCAAATCATTTAGAGTGGGCCAAAGCTCTCAAGGAACTATATTTGCCTGGTTTAAGAGATTATGTTAAGAGTTTCTATCCATTGGGTCCGGTTTGGAGTTCAACTGGCAAAGCAGTCAGTGCTGCTCCATCAAAACCAAAAGCTCCTGCACCAGGTGCCCCTGCTCCTCCACCTCCTCCATCAGCATCACTTTTCAGTTCTGAAACTTCTCAGGCTTCATCATCACGCCCTAAAGAAGGGATGGCAGCTGTTTTCCAAGAGATTAATTCCGGCAAGCCTGTGACTACAGGTAATTTCTTTTCTTTTAATTAAATTTTTAAGTTAATGTTTGGGGGATGTGATTTGGTTTTCTTGCCCCCTAGGTCTGAGAAAGGTAACAGATGATATGAAGACAAAGAATCGGGCCGACAGAACTGGCATCGTTGGTACCCAGGAGAAAGAAAGTCATACCAGTTCACCTTCTTTTTCTAAAGCAGGACCACCAAAGCTTGAGCTCCAAATGGGTCGCAAGTGAGTAAGCATGATCATTCTACCATGGTTAAACTACATATGAGGGATTTATTCCAGTATGTAATTTTGCTTTTTATCATTTTTATGCCTTGGGCAGGTGGGCTGTTGAGAATCAGATTGGAAAGAAAGATTTGGTTATTAGTGACTGTGATTCGAAACAGTCTGTTTATATTTTTGGATGCAAAGACTCTGTTGTGCAAATTCAAGGTAATTTAACTATATGACAAACTTTATTCTGAATTGTATAAATACATTGAAAGTCAAATTGTGTTTCAATACAAACTTTATAGATTCATGTTCTACACAAGTACTAAAAATTGTTTGCCCAATTTGCAGGGAAAGTAAACAACATTACAATTGACAAATGCACTAAGATGGGAATCTTATTTACGGTTAGTGTGAGATTAGTAATGGAAGCAATACATATTGATGTATCTAGGCTCATTTTCCTGTTCTCTTGTGAACACAGGATGTTGTGGCTGCTTGTGAGATCGTAAATTGCAACCGTGTTGAGGTGCAATGCCAGGTACCAATTATTCCCATGAAAAGTTTTAATGGTTCTGTGACATGAAATTGGATGTTTCCAATGTTGCCATCATAATTTTTGGACATCAAAATTGAATGTTTGTAGTGTTGTCATCCCAAATATCACCATTCAGTTGTTTCGTATACGATGATATATATAAAACCATCTTGTAATCTTTGTTATATGCACTATCTTTATTGCTATTTTAGGGCTCGGCTCCTACAGTTTCAGTGGACAACACAGCTGGCTGCCAATTTTACTTGAGCAAAGATGCTTTGGGGGCATCTATAACTACTGCTAAGTCAAGTGAGGTCAATATATTAGTACCTGCTTCTGGACCTGATGGTGATTGGGTATGTTTCCATGTTTATTCTATTCTAATGTATTTGTTTGACATGTTCGAAGACTTCATTGTTTGTTCTTCCCTGGGACTTAAAAGTTATCTTGGAATGCAAGCTAGTGGTTTAGAATCTAGATGGTTCTTTGACTTCCTAAACCTAGCAAGCTGGGGAATATATCTAGAAATCTGTACAAATGCTACATATTTTATTTTGACTGAAAGCTTGGCTAAATTGTTGTGTTACTGTATTACTAAATGTGTTACCCTTGTTATATCCAGTGTTGCTTGAAATTTAAGTTGCATATTTAATTGCTGAGAAATGGTAGAGCGTACAAGAGTCTTGTCTTTTCCTTTCATTGGTAGATAGCTTTCTTAATATGCATCTAAGTAGTGGTGATATACTCTGATGGTTGAAGTTGAGCTTCCATCTGGTAGTTGCTTGAGAGTGTTTTTATCTCTCATATGGATGCTGGCCATATCAAGTATCTGCGTTCTTCAAAGTGAATTTCCCTGTGTTATAAACTTTCCGGTGACTGGCCTGTAGTTAGGTGGAAGGTGGGATTTTAGGGTTAGGCTTGAAGTCCATGTTTCTGAATGTGATGTTCTTAAAATGTCTTTTTATTTTATTTTATAAAAAGTTCTTAAAAATTAAGAAAAAACTAGTCTACCACAATGGCGGGTTCACGTGTTTAATGGTAGGAATACTGTATGCTTTTAGTTGGACTACATTATTGTCTTGCAATATATGAGATATATCTACATGCTTGTATGTCAAAGAGCCCGAAGAAGTCCTTTTATTATATGGTACCTACATAATTTAGTTTTTGTAGGTACGTAGTAATTCACTGTGATATTTTAAGGTACTAATATACCATTAGCTTATGGGGACATACTCCAATGTATTAGGATCTTTATTTCCACTTTGGCCCCATATAGCTGATACTTCTTTTTTATTCCAATCAACTATATTTCCACTTTCTACCTATATTAATTTGGAGTATCATATAATGGTCTTATTTCCTTAACAATTATGGGTTACCAAAAAAATATAAAAAATATAAATCATTTCAGTTTCTTGACAATGAGGGATTGTGTGTAGTTTCTAACTGTTAGTTTCCTTGATAAATTTTCTGCATTAAATGGGAAATGCATATTTTCTGATCAAAATAAGAAGTGAGAAGTAATTAGTATGTTGGTTTCTTGAGCTTAGGGTTTAGGGCTTACCATTTACATCCTTAATGTTGCAGGCGGAGCATGCTTTGCCAGAACAGTTTATTCATGTGTTTAAGGATGGTCGGTTTGAAACTACCCCAGTCTCTCACTCAGCTGGAGGGTAATTTGGACTCTTTCGGTTGCTGATTAAGTGCTTGCATATCTTTTATTTTAATCATTTACTTGGATGGGTTGAGGGGTGGCTTCTTTCTATTTTCTCCTTTATTACCGTTGCTTTCAGTATATAAGGTTGACATATTCACAGCCTTGCTGGTTAAGCTCTTATCAGTCTCACTGGTTTTTTGTTGGCTTATCAAACCAGGGGATTCTTTTGCATGTCTCGTAAACAACGAGTCTTTTGCATGCTTTTTCAAAAGTTTGTTTCTAGATGAGTGTTGTAGCGATGTTTTCGCATCTGCGAGTGAGCTGGAGTGAGCATTTGTGCGCATGTAATTTCAAAATTTGTTCGTGATTATATGCTTGTAGTCATCTTCCACATTATCTTGACATAGAAGTGATGTGTTAAAGATGGAACATTTTTTGGCCTGGAATTTGTTATTTTACTGAAGGGGGTTAAATTTGTGGTTGGACTGTAAAAATTTGTATTTGTAGAGTCAAGATGTGTTCGATAAAAGCTAAAAACTCGTCCAGGTAGAAGAAAACATGTTAAGAAAAATGTGAAACTGTTGAATCCTTGTTAAATGTTAACCACATTTGTTACGCGGCTGGAATTGTTTATAAAACCAGTACAATACTTTGTATTGGATCGAACGGCTATGAAGGACTCCTCACTATAACCCATTATCCTAGTGTCTCTGCCAAAACAATGAACAGCCATTAGCAGTCTAATGGCCCAGCTTCTTAATTAGGCCTCTTCCACGCAAGAAAAACTTGCCTGGAAGGGGGAGTTGCGTGATGAGAGACAAAGGAACAAGGGGATATATCCCGATGACATGCAAGTCTCTCTTATCGTAAGCCGGCCCGGCCCTTCAGGCATGTTAACTTTTTCGTAAGATAATGTGTGATTATCTTGGGATATCGGCACGGTGGCATTCTCATTTCATCCAAGTTCTTCCCCTCATAATCCTTCCATCCGCTTAATAATCAACCCGGGGGCCCCAAGTCTCTTCGCTATCGCTACCACATTTTCTCAGCATATTTACTCACCGTCCAGCCTCAAAGTCACTCACCAAGTCCTCTCCAAGTCTTCTCCAATCAACCCCCAACTTTGTAGTATGGTTGGGCCACTGGTAGTTTCGATCATCCTTCCATTTCATAAATTATCATTCACCAAAACCTCAAGAGTTTTCATTTTTTCTGTTGACTTGACTCTAAGATTATTAAAAGGGTAGGTAACATAAGAAGAACTTGCCACGAATTTACAGTTTCTACTCGTTCTGTACTTTCCCCTCGGACAAGTTTTTCTTTCAGCTTTTTTCCACAACACAATTTCGCTGTAAAAAAAAAGGGTAAAGGAATACTTTTTTTAAGCAAATAGTCATCTTTTCCCATTGCGTTTGAATTCTAAGTTTCCACACGCGGTAGGTAGGTGTTGCTGATGCTGATGAGATTCGCAAAAGGAAAGATTAATGGTAGCGAACGCAACCATGTCGGGCCCCATCCTAGCTTTTAGCATTTCTTTTATTTTTTATTTTTTATTATTATACATATGGATGTTGTCACGTGGAAGTTCATGATTGGGTCGACTGTCTAGCATGACCAATCTGAGTGATGTGGAACGTACCCATTCGACCCAGATGTCGAATTCTTAAAGTTTATGGTGGACTAGTTTACTTAGCATGACCAAATCCAATGTGACGTTGAGCGATTGTGGAAGAAAGATCAATTAGACATAATCACTACTATATGATTGATCAATTCCAAACCTTCAACCCTAGAAGAAGGATGAAATGTCTATCAATACAATTCCTAATTTACTACAAACAAGTATTTATGTAATTATGAACTAATTATCAGTTGTTAATCTAGTGTTATTTATCCCCGCTTAGAGGAGGTTTCATGAACGACTTACATGAATTTGGAAAAATTATATCTTTGTGATATTTAAGCGTGAATAGCTCTTTATAGTGATGTTGGCGTAACTTTGTTAAAAGTTAATATGATAAACATATATTTCCAAATATAGAAAAAGGAAGACAGTATGTTATGCCACCAATCATTAGAGTACAGAGAAGTGAAATTTTGGCCTTGGCGTTACATGAACGACAACATTTTTGCTCACTATACCATAGTAATTGGTGAGGAAATTTAAATTTACCGTTAGATGAATTTGCAATTAACGTGGTGGTGACTCACCTCCATTTAGTAAGAAAAATACTCCAAAAAAGAAGTTTGAGAGACACGTGGGTCCTCTCCCCACGATTTCACTCCAGTCCAGAACTCCAAGTCCTGTCCAGCTAAGCTAGTTGAAAATTCACTGTCATTCTCTCTCTCTCTAATAAATCTCACCTTCTTACCGTTACCTTATCCTTTGTTTACAAACTTCAATTGTTTTTTTTCTTTTTTGGGGGTCTGACGTTGCCTTATATATTCCTGCATTGTCTTCCACACTCTGCACAAGAAGCAGAGCTTCAAATCAAACAGATCATGGCATCGCTTTCACACCTCCCCATATTCCTCTCCCTCCTATTCACCGCTTTCTATTCTGCAGGTAATCACTTCCTCCCAAAACTTTCCCTGAAGATTCTAAAAAAAAGTTAACACTTTCCCGGAAAAAGAAACAAACCTTTAAAATTTCCATAATTGAATTAATAGCACTGTTCAGCTCCATCAAACTTTCTGTTTCTGCTACCTCGTAAATCGTAAAACCACCAAAACGCACCGTTTCATCTAACGACTCTCTGCTCTCTCTTTTGCTAATTGCAGCTTCGCAGTCTTTCATCGGCGTCAATTACGGCCAAGTCGCCGACAACCTCCCTCCTCCGGCGGCCACGGCGAAGCTTCTCCAGTCCACCGCCATCAAGCGCGTCCGGCTCTACGGCGCCGACCCGGCCATCATCAAGGCCCTCGCTGGCACCGGAATCGCAATAGCCATCGGCGCATCCAACGGCGACATCCCGGCGCTCGCCTCCGATCCGAACGCGGCGGCTCAGTGGGTGAACTCGAATGTCCTCGCCTTCTACCCGGCCAGCAACATCGACCTCATCAACGTCGGCAACGAGGTCCTCTTCTCCAACGACCAGGGCCTCATCTCGCAGCTCCTCCCCGCCATGCGAAATGTCCAATCTGCCCTCTCCGCCGCGTCCCTCGGCGGCAAGGTCCGTGTCTCCACGGTCCACGCCATGACCTTGCTGGCCCAGTCCGACCCGCCCTCGTCGGGTCGGTTTAACCCGGGATTACAGGACATCCTCAAGGGGCTCCTCGCCTTCCAGAGGGATAATGGGTCGCCGTTCGCCGTCAACCCATACCCGTTTTTCGCTTACCAGAGCGACCCGAGGCCCGAAACGCTGGCGTTTTGCTTGTTCCAGCCTAACGCGGGACGAGTCGACGCAGGGACCGGGATCAAGTACATGAACATGTTCGATGCTCAGGTGAGTGGCTTTTTTTTTAATTTATTTTTTATTCTGCAGTTCTCACGGGTCGGGTGGGTCGGGTTTTGGCTTTTTTCGTGAATAGGCGTGGGCCCACCCAGTTTTGAAACGTTGACCTGTGAGTCAAATCGTCAACGGACAATCGTATACGGTTGGTCTTTGCGTCATTTTATACGACTCATACGTTATGAGTTCACGACATTGACGTAGGAATTTAAGGCTCTTAAGGGGCGATGCTCCTCTGTGGCCGTTCTTATTGTTATTAGTCCTTGCAACCATGAACCACATCCCGTCTCTCCCTCTAGTACCTTCCATTCCTTCTCTACCCTAGAAAATTGGACACGTGAAAGGATAGGATTGGTTGAAAAGGAAATTAGAGAAAAATGTATTTGACTGCGTTTTAATTTACACTATCACTTATATTAAAAAAAAAGGGTTAGGTTTAGTATCTAAATTGTTAAAAAGGAAAATGAGAGAAAAATGTATAACTACTATACTATCCCTTTACTGTTAAGTTTACTATTTAATTTCCAACCGAAAAAGAGTCGGCTTGATAACCATTTCAATTCTAGTTTTAAATTTTCATAGTGTGAGTCATATTATTCTTTGAATTATTGTCCTTGCTTTTGAAAGTGAAATGATGGGAGCATTGAAACTTATCTGATGTGACCTTAACATTATATGCATGGTGACCAGGTCACAGGCTGGCCATCACAATTATTTTAGATAGGTCCGTGCATGATATGATTTCAATTTAAGATTGGATTTTTAAGAATGAATTTGAAGAAAAAAAAATCTGGAAGTGATGTCGTTTCGTCGACAAGAAAAAATTAATTTGGGACCACCATATAGAGTACAAACCTCTTACTTTTTGGACAAAATGTTAGTGAAACTTTAGCTAGCAACATTGTTTTCTTGGGTCATCTTTACAAATTCAAATCATTGTGATGATGGCGTTGGATTCTTTTGCAGTAGGAAGATTATGTAATTGATAATGACTGCCTAACTAAATTAGAATGTGGAGTTCGTCCAAAAAAAAATAATAATTAGAATTTGGAGAGCTTCAACAGCTTTGGTTTGGCTTGGCTGGCCCTTGTGATTTTGAAGTCACTGATTTTACATTAAAATTCATGACCCAATTTGAATGTGCAGGTTGATGGGGTGCGGTCTGCCTTGAATGCAATTGGATTCAAAGACATTGAGATTTTGATTGCTGAGACTGGATGGCCGTACCGTGGAGATAGCAATGAGGTTGGACCTAGTGTTGAGAATGCAAGGGCATATAATGGCAATTTGATTGCACACCTTAGATCCCAGGTTGGAACTCCATTGATGCCTGGAAAATCTGTCGAGACTTATATCTTTGCACTCTATGATGAGAATTTGAAACCCGGCGGGACCTCCGAGCGGTCATTTGGGCTGTACAAGCCTGATCTAACCGTGACATACGATGTTGGTCTCTCAAAGAGTAGCCAGGTGACACCATTAAAACCTTCTAGGGAAATGTTCTCTTGCACATTTTGATATGTTATATCGGTTGGCTGTCAATCTAGGCAATTAGCTAGGTAGATTGTCGGTTAACTATTTAGGGTTTAGGGTAACATGCAGGCATTTCATTGTTTACAATCTTCATGCTTAATGATTAACCCTTATATTTATATCCTCAGACACCATCGACACCATCGTCGACACCATTGACACCATCGACACCAAGAGTGACTCCTTCCCCTAAGCCTAGTTCAGCATGGTGTGTGCCCAAAGCTGGCGTTTCTGATGCTCAATTGCAGGCAAATCTTGACTATGCTTGTGGCCACGGCATTGATTGCAGTGCAATCCAACCGGGAGGTGCCTGTTTTGACCCGAACACCGTAGCATCCCATGCTGCCTATGCCATGAATCTGTATTATCATACTGTTGGGACAGTTCCACTAAATTGTGATTTCTCACAGACAGCAACTCTCACATCCTCAAATCCCAGTAAGTTTTCCTCACCTTTAGAAGCACATATATGAAATTGCCCATTTCGACCATGATGGGGACACACCTTATGAAGTTAATGATTAGAAATCTAAAAGATTATGAGCTTTTTATTTTCTAAATTAAGTCTTTCAATTGGTTGCAGGTTATAATGCTTGCACTTACCCTGGTGGAAATACATGACTATATGATGGTGAAGCAAAGAAAATTAATATATCTAGTGACGGATTTGTTAAGGTTAGAAATAAACTGAATATAGGGAATAAGGTCTTGGTGTGCCTTTTTTGGTTGTTAGTTTATTATATATAGCCCTTTAATTGTAAAGATTCCTAGTTTTTATTGGGATATCTGTTAATTGTAAGAAACTCTAGTATAATATTTGGGAATGTGAATGTACTGCTTCATGAATGGTGAGGGTGAATAACTCAGAGTCGTCAGATGGATATGGATTTCATTATGAAGTTTACATTAACCAAAGCGTTATCAAATACTTACGTTAGAAAAATCTATTTTAGACCTCTAATCTGATATGAAAATGAATCGTCATTAGTATAATGATACTTCCCAACTCAAGAACTACTATCAGCAAAAAAATAAGAAAAAGACATTCTCCTATGCGTCCAAATTAGGGGTGGCAATTTCGGACACGACCCGATACATCACTTTAAACCCGCACGAGAAATTAGCGGGTTCAACTCACACGAAAAAAAACATGTCAATTTCGGGTCAATCAACTATAACCCGTTTATTAAACGGGTGGGTTTGGGTTAACCCGTTAACCCGCTATAATACATGATTAACCCGTTTATTTAAACGGGTTATGTCACGGGTCGTGTCAACACATATAATACACACCAACCCGCAAAAAAATAAGCATAAATAGAGACTTCATCACACACACAAGGGGTTTCAAACCCCTACCACCCTCATTACTCTCCAACATCTTATCCACCATGCTACATACAACTTTGTGATTATATACTATGACTTTTGATATTTATAATGTTTCTTTTTCTTTCTTTTTCTTCTATCTTCTCCTTTTGTTTTTTATTTAAATTTTTTCAATTGTGAGTTTTGTAACATGCATGTTACTATTTATGAACCCGTTACACGACTCGAAACCCGCACGATAAAAGACGACCCCGAACCCGACACGACACGTTTATTAAATGGGTTGGGTTCGGGTTAAACATTCTTGACACGTTTATTATCCCATATACGACATGACATTACACACACCCATTGCCAGCCCTAGTCCAAATGCATCAAAATCAACATACATCAAATATCAATGTGCATTAACAGTTGACAATCATTAATTTGATGTGCATTAACAGTTGACAGTCATTAATTTGCATTAACAATTTACAGTCGTATATACTCTTATATTCAAGTAACATGATCATGTGGTTATATCGTCTCTATAGAAAATGTCATACACCCTGCACCCCCCACACACTCTCCAATCATGTTTTAAGAGAGTGGGCCGCGCCTCGTTTTTGTTATTGTTCTATTGATGGCAACCTGACATTGATACATACAAATGATAATGCAAGCGGAGAAAAACTTAATTGCAACGGAGATATTATTGTTTTGTTATTTTCGATTAATAATATTTTGTAACGTAAAAATGTAGCGATATTAATAGGGGATAGCAAAATAATGATATCCTCATTTAATGGAAGTCTTTCTGAGGCTCTTCAGCTTTTAAAAGTATGAATATTACTTGTTGTGACATATCAAACAAAACCAAAAATATACATGTTAAAAATTCAATGCAAACAGTTTTTGTAAATATGCTATCCCAGAGAATATATTCTCCAAATAAAGGGATCAAAAATGAGTGATCCACTTCAATGAACATCAAAAGCTCCATCCTTTGCCTCAGAGATAATGTTGTGATGCCAACAACATCAAGGTAAGAATTAAGCATGTTTTTATCTTCTGAGCATCTGAACTTTGTTTCCCCTCCAAAACCTCAGCTTCTGCACCATTAATAGTGTGATACGTCATCATTTGTAGAATAATAAAGAATCTTTTTTTATAGAAGCAATAACCTGTATATAGAAGAGGGAATTGTCATGTATATAACTAGTTCACCTGTTGAAAATTTTCTAATTCCGTCTTTGTTTATGCAGTGTATGAAATTTGAGGTAATTGTCATGAGACCGCAGACACAATGACAAGATGATTGCATTTAGAACAGAGCATCAACACCATGAATCTGATAGATCAAAAGTGAAGCCCACGACAACAATTCTGGAAATCACAATAGATTTCATGACTGATAATGGAAATCATGGGTGGCAAATTGATTCATTTACCAAAAAAAATAAAATAAAATTATGAAGCCCAAATTGAAGTTTGATCATTTCTAGCATTTCCTGTGCCTCAACTTGCATCAGCTATCAGACCAAAAAAAAAAACTTGCATCAGCTATGAATAGTGAAAATTCAAGAAAGTAGAAGAAGTGCCAGAGGAATAAGAGTTTCATTTTTAGACATTACTACATCTCCTAAGATAGATAGCACATGCATCCTTTAAAATAAATAATAATAATAAATTTAGTTTTTCCTTTTTATTTAAGAGTAAAATGTGGAAATAAAATAATCATGTTTGAAAAGAAATCAAAGGAAAACAATTTGATATGATGAGGACAGAACAGAATGATACAAAGCAATTTATAAAAAAAGAAAAAAGAAATAGAGAAATAAAACAGACCAAAAATAAAAGAGAAAGGGAGCACCGCATATAAACTCTTTATTAGAACCCAAATAACAAAAATACCCACATCCAAATTATGAAGAAAAAAAAAAAATCATTTGACTTTTATGCGCAGTGCGCACACACTAAATGCGTTGTTTTTGCCACGAACTAAATACAAAAACTTTTATTTTTGGTTGATACAAGTGATATTAGGGGAGAAGAGTTTCTCACACACACATTATCAAAGTGTTATTGGGGTTTGAATATGAGATCATTGGTCTGTAAGTCAAAAACATTTTTCACCAGGCTAGACTCCGTTGGCCTAAATGCTAAAACTTAACTCATCATGCAATGAGCTTATAATTCAAGTAATTATACCTTATTTAGCGGTCCAGTTTGGATTGAATTGAAGTTAAATTCAAGTCAGTCATGTGAGTCTCATCCCTCTAATTGTAATTTGTAAAATACAATATGTTAGATTATTGTCCATTTAAATAAGTTTAGCCCCAACACATTAAATAACAATTAAGACTCATGTCCATTTTAATTGAAATAATCCCACCACCAATATCACCCGAGGTTCTAAAGTTAGATTCATTCTTCCCTCAAAAAACTTAACTCATGATTAAGTTTGTTTTAATAAAAAGTGTTCATACACCAAAATTAAGCGCAGCCCAACAAAAATGTACACGTCATCCAAGTATAATAGTAGCATTCACATGTGAGTTGTGAGTTGTGACTTGTGGAGCTATGAGACTCACACGGTGTCTCCCATCAGCACACCTCCCAAAAAAAAAAAGCCAAATGGACCGACGTGGGCCTGGAGCCGCCAGTCGAAATTACGCTTCTACCCTCAAGACCCATGCCCAAGTCACCAACCTCTTCACATCACGGCTCTCACTCTGTCTCTCTGCCAATCTCAGAGACTCGTTCAGAGGCGAGACAACAAAACCACCACCTTCTCACTTTTAACCTTTCACACCTACACGTACGGAGAGCTTACTGTACTACCTCGCAAGTTCGAGCTCCGTACTCAAATTGAAGAAGAAGAAGAAATGAAAACCCTAATTTCGCTTTGAATCGGAGGAGCTCTTTCACTTCCGCTCCATGACCGGCTTCTAAGCTCGAATTCCAAGCAATGTCAGTCGCGGAGCTCAAAGAGCGCCACGTGGCGGCGAGCGAGACCGTCAACTCGCTCAGGGAGCGCTTGAAGCAGAAGCGAGCCTCGTTGCTCGACACAGATGGTATGGTGTGTGGGTTTGTGGTTTCCTAAATTATCAATGGATATTATTATTATATTGGTCTTTTGGAGGTTTGAGATCTAATTGGTTTTTGATGGTGAATTCTTGCAGTGGCTGGGTATGCAAAGTCTCAGGGAAGACTCCGCTCACTTTTGGCCCCACCGATCTCGTTTGCTGTAGAACCTTGCAAGGTCATACAGGAAAGGTATGATACTTACACCTACATATACGTAATACATCTACATCATATGCTTTCTGTGCTTGTGTGGTTTGTTAAAAATGAGCTTCTTTTGAATGCACATTCATAGGGGTTAATGGAATTGTTGGGCATTGGTAGTTTGAAGTGTGCTATTCAGAATAAAAAGCTAATTTTTTTAGATTTTGAGTATGTGAAATTCGTACTAGTGGGGTTTTTCTAGTTTGGAGAGTGTCGACTATTTGTTGAGAGGGAAATCATGCCTAACAAAATGTCCACAAAAGCACTAGATGCTTTATTTAGCAAGTTAGGTACAAAAGAGGGGAAAAGACATTTGCAAGTTTGCAAAACAAAAAAGGGGATAGGTTGATTAGGGATATGGAGTAAGTTAAATTTATTGAAGACAGTGGTCAAAAGTATTATTAATAGGCAGTGACATTTTAGGTAAATACAAAAATTATTTTCCAGAATTATTAAGTCTGGAATACCTTAGGAACGAAAGTGAAAACAATAGACCAAATCTATGGATGGATAAGTTCAACCAATGGACCAAAGGTAAGAGGATTACTTATAATGATCAGGAAGAATCAAGTTGCACGGCCTATATAAAGGGTAGCTTGATTTACACCGAAAGAGTAGCTCTCTACATCCATCATTTCTTAACCGAAGAACTTTATCCTTCTACACCCACATTTCCAAAAGATAATTAAGAAAAAGAATTCTTTCAAATAGAACCCATGGCTGGTTGGGTTTGGATTCAGAAATGTCTTCTTTAATTTTCTTTTGAAATCATGGCTGTAGGGTAACATTTCCCCTTTAAGAAAACTAAAGGTGTAACAGAGCAACTCTTTGGGTGCAAAAAGAACTGCACATAGATAAAGTTACTCTATAGTTTTCTGGAGTTGAGTGGCTAGCTAAGTTATTTAATAAATTTTGATTAAAGAGAAACGGAAAATGAGTGGAGAAAAATCAGTGTGGCACTTGATTTATAAAATTAAATTGGATATACAAAACTTGGGAAATTATACAGGAATTAAATTAATGATTCACACTTTGAAATTATGAGAAAAAAAAATATAGAAAAAAGATTAAGAAAGAACCCACCAATTTCGATTTATGTCAAGTAGATTTGGTAACCACCTTTGAGTCTATTTTGCTCGGATACGGATATCAGATACAGAAGAAGATATGAATAAATCTCCGAAAATTAGGATTCTGATGCACAAGGATATGGAAATAAGTTAATATATTTTACATTATGTCTGTGTATAGTTCGTTTCTTCTCTTTCTTCTGCACTTCCTCTCCTCTAATCTTCTTCTGTAGGATGCAAGTAGAAAAACCCTATCCCGCTGTTTCTGCGTCACACCAAGTAAAAAAAGCAGCTTCTACTTTCCAACTACTTTCCCTGTTTGTGTAATCTTTTGTTCATATCGATCCTTAAGTTTATACCAGATCATCACTTTCCCATTTAAGTCAGGCCAATCTCTTTGTGGGTTCCATTCTTTGGGACCTTATGTAATAATGTTGGATGGTATAACAAAGGATATCCAAGACAATATCCCATTCCATGGTGTATAATGTCTATTGATGGCATTGTTTTGATACTTCTAAAGAAACTATAAAGATGGAGGAACACATTAGAATTTATTCCATTCTTTGTAGTAATGCATCTTATTGATGATGGGAAAGAAAGTATGTAAGTCAATCCAATTTTCCAAATAAAGAATTGTGATGATAGAATAGGAAGTTTACTTAGATTTCAGTCAATTTGATGAGGTTTGTTGCCACGTTTTTGGTATCATAATTTCATTAAACCCTTCTGACAGTTATCATAGTTCGATAGACAGCAAAGTTACAAAGCCTTAATTCTAAAATTGCTTGTTTTTATTTATTTACTTTTCTATTGACAGATTAGCAAATATGATATGAAACTCTGTGTATAAAATATTGAGAGTAGAAGTATTAAAATCCACATGATTTTCTATTTATTTCTTGGGCTCTTTGCTTTTGCTTATGTGTTATGGCTGTCTTGTGTTGTGCTTGTCTAGTCCTAAACCACTACAGACTATCAATTGCTAATCAATCTTATTTGTTTTACTTTTGGACTTCCGAAGTAATAAAACCAAGGTTACCTTAGTTACCATAACTATGATTCCACTTCTAAGAGGATGTGGTTAAATAGGATTTGTGCTCACTAAGACTTACTGTTGCAGGTCTATTCATTAGATTGGACCTCTGACAAGAATCGAATTGTCAGTGCATCTCAAGATGGACGTTTGATAGTATGGAATGCACTAACAAGCCAGAAGACTCATGCCATAAAGCTGCCTTGTGCATGGGTCATGACTTGTGCTTTCTCACCGACTGGACAATCCGTTGCTTGTGGTGGTCTTGATAGTGCTTGCTCTATTTTCAACCTGAATTCCCTGTGTGACAAGGACGGGAATCTACCTGTATCAAGAACACTTAATGGACATAAGGGTTATGTTTCCTCCTGTCAATATGTTCCAGATGAGGACACTCACCTGATTACTGGATCTGGTGATCAAACATGTGTTTTGTGGGATATTACTACTGGACTCAGGACTTCAGTTTTTGGAGGTGAATTTCAGTCTGGACACACTGCAGATGTACTGAGGTATATCGGGTGGTTTTAAATGGCTGTATATATAACATCTATTGCATCAGGGTGTTCGTGTTCAATGAATACCTGCATATTTTACTTTTCAGCCTTGAGTTGTTAGGCAAAAGGAAAAGGAAAAAAAAAAAGGTCTTACAAGTTGGTACATCTGAACAGTAGAGATTAAAACTACTTAATAACTTGTAAACTATAACTCATAAAAACTTGCTCTTTTAATTGATCTGCTCTGAAATTCTGTGATTTAGCAGTTTTCTGGTTCGTTATGGGCAGTCCATGTTCATGTCCATTAATTTTACAATGTAATATAACTTTTTGCTCTAATTTATTCAATGCTGAGAGAAACTATGTCTGTGTCTACAGTTTTTTTTTATTGTCGTTATTGAAGGCTGCTAGTGTGGTTTACTCTTTATTTGTAGCTCTTGTTGTTTATTATAGGACTGTACCCTGTACATCTGCACATTAGTTAATCCCGACAGAAGGTTTTTTTTTTTTCTGTATAAATAAGTTTAAAAGAATCTTCAACAAACCATAATATTGCCTCCGTACCTTTTGGTTTTGCTTTCCTATCATGAGCACTCTAAATGTAACACTCACCTCACTGTTTGCATTCTTTCAGTGTATCCATCAATCAAAGCAACTCAAGATTGTTTGTCTCTGGTTCTTGTGATGCAACTGCCCGATTGTGGGACACTCGTGTTGCAAGTCGAGCAGTGCGGACGTTTCCTGGTCATGAGGGAGATGTGAATGTGGTGAAGTTCTTTCCAGATGGAAATAGATTTGGAACTGGCTCAGATGATGGAACTTGCAGGTTATTTGACATCAGGACTGGGCACCAGCTCCAAGTATATCACCAGCAACATGGTGATAATGACTACCCGCCTGTGAAAACCATTGCATTCTCAATATCAGGAAGGCTTCTCTTCGCTGGATACACAAACGGAGATTGCTATGTATGGGATACTTTATTGGCAAAGGTATTTGTAATATAAAGAAAGTTTGATTCACATGTCAACATATGCTTTTGCATAATCAATTGAGTACACTTCGTTTCCTAATAAATTATTACTGCTGATGCCTTTTAGATCATGTTGTCTTGTACTTTAAATTCTAGTTTAGTATATAAGAATTTTCTTCAGCATGTATATAGGCAACTACTTGCACAAGCAGTACTTTACATTTACATGCAATTGATTTATAATTAATTTTCTTCGTATATTAAGTTAGACTTGAGTTATATAAACTAATTTATATTTCTCAAATATTTCTTGTAAATAAAAGCATAACATGAATTCTGGTCACAAAAGATAAATAAGTTTGGAGTTAGGATCAAAGGTTGGCTGGGTGACCGGGTACATATTTTTCTTTTGACACTGAAACACAGCAGAGTGTTCTGTTCATGAAATAAGTCAACCTACTCAACTGGTTCCAGTTAGTAGATGATATTCTGTAGCTCTTATTTCTCCCTTGATTTCTGTTTCTCTTAGATTCTAGCACTTGAGATAATCTGAATATAATTCTTACTTGGGTGAAAATACTGTTAAGATTTTTTGTCTGTAATAGATATTCTTTAAAAAAATTACATCTCAGATTTGTTAATATTTTCTGGGTTAAGTTTATTGCCACATGCCCTGCCTATACTGTGAGATATCATAATGTCTAAATAACATATAGCCTTGCATGCAGTTTGAAGAAAAAAATTAGTTCAGCAAACGTACTTCAATACCTAAGAGGGGGAAAAGTAGAAAGAGTAGTGGTTGGCTTCCACCTTGAACAGTTATGTTTGTCCATGATGCGTCATATGAAATGTCATGCATCGAATTTAAAAAAAATAAATGTGGAATACTTCTAAAATGTCTTAAGTCATAAATTAATCCTGCTATGCAATGTCATACTTCCAATGTGTGTAATACTTTTAGAATGTCTCTGTCATAAATTGATCCTATCAATCCTGCATTTTGATTTTCTTCCATCCTTTTATCAATATTTACGGATTTGTGTCAGGGATGTCATTGGATGGAATGGCTCTAATTGCTCTTTCATTTTGTGGCAGGTGGTTTTGAACTTGGGATCCCTCCAAAACTCACATGAGGCCCAGATTAGCTGTTTGGGTTTGTCAGCTGATGGAAGTGCCTTGTGTACAGGAAGTTGGGATACAAATTTGAAGGTTATTTTCCTAAGGCCTGCCTCTGTTATTTCATTTAGGGCATGCAACGTGCATGGGAAACAATTACTAATATTTGTTGATTTTTTCTTCTTAGTGTGTTTTTTTCTGCAATCATGAATGCGATTAGAATTAGAGAAAAAGTAAGGCAGTGTAATGTGATGTTTCTGTTGCAAGCAGCACCCTTTTTAGACACTTTGACCTGCAAAAATATTTTTCTGTGTATGATGTACTTATGAAGTATAATGCTTTTGGTAACTTGGGCCAAATATTTTCTAGTTTATTCTATAACTCTCAGATTCATAAACCTTGAAGAGGTTGTAGTAACTAGTAACTTCTGTGTGGCATTTTAAGATGCTTTATAGAGCTGAAGTGCTTATAGTTATTGGAATTTTGCCTTCTTATCGGGTTGTGTCTTTCTTTGCATCTGTTTACTCAGTATCTTTCGTTCATTGTATCTAATCTTGGTAGAATAATACCACATTTAAGGACCACATTGTTGATTACGTCTCTCATGAGAATACAAGTCGATCCCCCATGGGTGTCATCTGTGCAAGGGATATGGTCAGCGCTGTGGTCAATAAATATGGAACAAATAGTTTTGTTGATCTTGAAAATTGGTATCAATTTCCTTACAAAACAAGTTAAATTTCTTTCAGTACTATAATGTTCTCTGGGTTAGATTCATTGGAGTATCTGACTATAATAAATATTTGTTTGTTGGGTTGATAGACCCTGGCATTCGTTGTAAGACCATTAATATTCTTGGATCAGTATGGTCTTATTTGTTATGTCTATAGGTCCCTTTTTATGGTAGTTATGTTGGGTTTCTTCTTTATATTCTCAGTCAGTCTTCATGCGTCGTTCATTTTATGAAATATGACTTTGCTTTGTGTTTACGTTGCAGATATGGGCGTTTGGAGGCCATAGGAAAATAATTTAAGCCTATTAGGGAGCAGACATCTCCTCTTTGTATCCTGAATTTCAGCTTCTCTCAGACCCATGGTTCTCGATGCCTCTCATAGTATATCCTTTGTACCTTTCTGTGTTGTTGATGAAGATACTGGGTATGAGAAATTAGAATCCTCCAATGTGTTGATTGTTGTAACCCACTCATTGGAAAAACTGACAATTTTAATATTGAGCAAAAGATACATATACATTTCGTGAGAACTCGGGCTTGAGAAACCGCCACATCTGCTCTTTGCCTGAATATTTTCCCGCCTCTGTAGCTACCAATCTCACACCATGTAGCTTTCCATTAGAATGTTGTAAATGACTGTTTCTTCTTCCATGTATGGTTTTCTCTCCCGGTATATTTTTACACATTGATGCAGTTATTTTGTGTTAAAGAGTCTATGCTGCAAATTGATATTTAGTCTCGACTGATTTTGCAAGGACCCCCCAATTTCGTTTAGGCAGAGATACATTTTGGTTTCTGCAGTTTGTTTGAGTTTACAATTTCGTCTTTGTAGTTTTAAAACATTCAATCCTGTCCTTGTAAAGAAATGGAACAATGTGAAACAACTATATTGTGGGGATGTGAGAATTTTGAGAAGCTTAATCAGTTAATACTTCTATGTTAATCATTACGAGATGAATTTCTCATGGAGACAAGTACAATGGGATGCTGGAAATTGAACTGAGAGTCGTGTACCAAAAGAAAACTGAAGGGGAGATGAAAGGAGTGGAGTAGTTTTGTTTGATCATGGGTTTGTTGATTATGGTTTGCACAAATGTACAAAACCCATTTTTAATACAAATCCGCCTTGGATGCAGATGTGGGTTAGACCTTGCTCTCTTGCATTTGAGTTTGATCATCCTTTCTTGTGTTATAGTAGTTTATACTATCCTTGTCTTAAAATAAATAAGTTTTTAGACAAAAGCAAATGGAGATGTGAGGTACTGGTGGCAATTTGTTTTAAACGCGTCATGTTCGTGTCATGTCATTTCTTGTTTGAGATAAAAAATACTTAACTCTAACCTAACTAATTTAATCAATAGTTTTAAATAAATAAAAAAACTCATCCGTTTCTAGCTGTGTCTTGTTCAGATTGATTGACCCCTACATATTGTGAGCCTTTTTCTTTATATAATACAAGTTAAATGTGTTCTCTGTGCAAGATGATTTATTGTCTGTCTAGGACTCGGTATTGATCTAGAACTCAACATGGACTCGTTCAGCTGCTTTTATTTTTCAATCAGTGTTTAAGTTAATTATAAAGATAAAGGGTTCTTAGTTCTATATGTATTGAGATTCATTGTTCTACTACTGTTTCTTGATGGGCAAGACACCTTGAGGGATCCTTATAAATAGAGAGCTCCCAGACCGACACACACAACTCAAAAGCATTCACTCCATCTTCTAGAATAAGAGTATGAGTCATCCACATCTAAGGAGAAGAATCTCTCTAAGTAATGTCGACAATTTCGACAACAAGGCTGAGCAAGGTTAGTGTTTGAGTTTTATAAATTGTTAGGATTAACACTGTCAAAATGGGATTACTCACTTGACTCCAAGTCGATTTTATTATACGTGCTTAGTAGGTCGTGTCATACTAGTGTTCATGTCATTCTCAAGTAACACTTACCCAATTCTTTATATTAGTCGATTTTTGTGCATCTTTTTCATTCACTAATTTGACATCACCATACATGAAATCAAATGTATTCTATTTACCAGAACTCAGTATTTGGGACCTCTCAACTTGGACTTGGCTGCTCGATTCTTGTGTTCGGCCATAGATGCAGTCTAAGCCTCGGGACCTCTAGATTCAAAATTCAAAAAAAAAAATCGTAATTCCAAAAAATTCACCAGTATGAAACAAGTTTTCAGTTTTTGAAAAATAAAAACTGAAATAGTTATCAAACGGACTCTTAGTCCATCGATATTTATCTTTCCAATATCGAAAGTAAGTGACCATCGTTGTATTAATGCAAGACATTTACAAGAGTGAATAAATACCCAATAAATTGAAAAAGAAACAAGGAAAAATAGAAGGTACAGGCTATTCGTATTTTAAATCAATCGGCATTTGAAGTAAGTCGCACGGTTTGGGTAATTTATAACTTCTACTCCTACTGGATCCACCAGCACACATGACGTGGCGTGCTCCCATAAATCAAACACCGTAGCACCACTAGACCCACGCCCGTACAGGATCCAAACTCAATCTTCTGTTCATCTGATCTGAGCCCTCTTTAGGCTCTCTGTGCGTTTGTGTAGAAACAAAGCCTCGGTTTTTTTTTAATCTCTTATTTTTTCTTCACCTTCAAAACCTCACTAACTACGCTCAGAGCGGGCCAACGAGCAAACATCTAGAGAGAGAGAGAGGCTAACAGGTCCGTACAGTTTCTCTAGATCTCAGAGATTCATTTGGCTTTGCGATGGCTCAGCCTCTCGTAAAGAAGGACGACGATCGTGACGATGAAGGTGTGCCCCTCCCACTCATAGACTCACAATTTTTCTCGCTCTCCAAATCGATCTGGTTTTTCACTCCCAATTTTGGTTAAATTTTGGGCCTCTAGGCTGCAAATTCTTATTCGGCGATTTGTGCTCCCAGATCTCTTTGTTTATAGCTGTTTTATTCCCAAGATTTACGTATTTTGAGGCGTTTGAATGGGATTGCAGTAAATTAGGGTTTAAATATTATTGATCGGCTTCACTTTATGCTGATCTGGTTCATTTATAAGTTTTGTTGAGCTTTTATATTTGGAGAAGATATGATTTCATCCACAGAAAAATTATTAGAAGAACAAGCTACTAAATCAAAGTCAGACCTAAAAATATTCTGGGGCTTGGGGAAAGAATCATGATATCTGGCTCTTAATACCAAAAAGGGGAAGAACCAGAGGCAGACAAAGTTTAACTAGAATGTTTAACTTGAAGGGCGGAAGGTTAATCGAAGGAAGAGATAGGCTTTGATGAATCGGGATAACTGATAATAAAAACTCAGAATAGAATAAATGCATGCAATTCTTGACTCAGAAATAGTATGAATGAAAATATAATTCATCATTTAAAATAATGCTTAGGAATGAAAATGGGATTAACTTGAAATTAATCATTTGAATGTGAAGGACTATGATAACTCAGAAAATAGGATTAACTAGAAAATAATTTAATTTAATTTAACTAGTGAAGCTTTGACAAACAAAGTAAAAACTTACAGAAATCTTAGTTCCTAGTGAAAGCAATGCCACGCAGGACACTCACACTCTCACTCTTACAACACTCGAGCAATGCCACAAAGGACACTCACACTCCTAGATTAAGTGTTGTCTCAGGTCTAGAACACTGAGAGAACTTTGAAAACTGAAAGAAAATACAATGTTTACTACACAAAGCTTGAAGATTACAAATGACTTGGGGCTTCTACTTAAAGACTTGGCATACAAAAGAAGACAAAATAACTTTTGAAATTACTTCTACTTTAACTTGGGTGAAAAACTTTAACTGATCAGGGGCATCTTGCTTTAACTTTGGCTTTTGCTTTAACTTCAGGGGCATCTTGCTTTCGGCTACTTTAGTGAAAGGCTTAGTCTTCATTTAAATCATAAGGGTCCTGAACTTCGGGGGCATAGTCAGACCACCTAGGCTTCGGCTTTTGACTAAAAGGCTGGCTTGGCTGTTGACTTGATGAAGACTCAGACTTTGGACTGGCATCATCACTTTCTTCATCTTTCCTTTGTGTAACTTGGGCAAGGATCAGCTCAGCTAACTCTGTTAACTCTTTTTTGGATTTTCCTTTGAGATAGGCATTGGAACTGCTAGGGGAAGCATCTTTAACTGGGTTGACTAGCGCTTGGAGGGCGGAAACTCTGCATTGACTTGATATATAATTCTTTATGCACCAAACTTATCCCACCATTTAACTGCAATTGACGAGACAAGACTCTTGTATCCCAATTAACTTGATAGTTCCATTTAATAATCCAGGGGACTTTGTATTTGGCTACGAAATGGAGGAGCATAGGAAAGAACTTTTCTGGCTTTGTTAACTTGTGTTTTTGACCAAAATAATTAACTGATTGTTGGAGATTTACTGGAATGATTTCCCAAATGGGGCCATGGATATTCCACCATTGGAGAAACCAGAAAGGAAACTGGGCTTCAAATTTGGCATCAAAATTAATAAACCATGAGTGACTAAAATCAGGGTGCTGATGATAGAAACTTGTGTACCAGGCATCAATGTAATCACCATAATTATAAGTAAGGACTGATTGGAGGGGTAACTGGTCATAGGGATTGCGACGCCAGACTTGGGGCATAAGGATTTTGCGTATGTAAAGGGAATGAAAAATGGTGGCATTTGTTTCTTTGTCTTTGATTGGCCTGATATCTATTGATTGGGTTTCATAGAGAATATCTCTGTAAAACTTGATTGACTTTGATGGGTGACTCGGAAAATAATGAAGATTAGGAGGGAAGAATTTCTTGGCAATTTTAACTGGGTCACAGAGCTCTTCAAGATTTGACTCAACTACAAAAAGATGACAATGGCTTCTGGCGGCATAGTTGGATCTTTTAACTGGGCTTTGACTCTAGAAGGAACTGAAACATGATGATTAACTATGAAAGGATCATAATTAGAAACTAAAGCTGACTGATAATTAGGGCGTAAAGAAGGTTGACTCAAGGGATTAAACCTGTTGTTAACTAGAATTGGAGAATAACCTGGGAAGGGCACAATTTGGGAGGATGACTCTTGTTTAACTGGCATCATGGTAGTGTTGGCTTCGCAAATCTCACAGCATGGCGCTCCGGGCCGAGGGGATCTGCGTCAACACGGGTCGTCCTTCTTTGGTGCCGTGTGGTTATGCGCGGGCGTGCCAGCACGGTTTACCTGTGCATTTGAGGATGAGTTGATTGGGTGAATAAATGGGGGGTGCGCCTGTTTAAGTCTAACTTCTAATCCAAACGACTGTGGCCAAGAGAGGAACTGATCTTGGCCGTTGTTTGTGCCTAATAAAACTCAGCCAAGGAAGCTGACCGAAGGAGGCTGGCCGAAGGAACAACAGCTCGGCCCTAGCCTCTTTCCACGGCCAGGTGATCATTCTTCCTTTTGTTAAAAACAAAGTGAGTTATGATTCAAAGTCGTCACGGCCTCGGTAATACTGGCCGAGGACAAACTCCTCAGATACACGGCCAAAGTAGGAAAATCAAGTGGCATTGCCACGTGGCATCATGGTCCCACGCTTCATTTAATGAAGTAGTGCCTCTGATCACAGCAGAAAGCCCATGATCCATGCAGGAGCATTTAATGAGCCAAGAAAGAAGGGACGTGATTGAAATCAGATACGGTGAGTAAAATCAGGGATTATGTGCGAAAATCCCATGATTTTGTAAGGCTAAGCCACCAACCATCAGACCAGGGCATTAAATGCACCTCCAAGGCCCGAGATGCAGAGCCTACCACCAGGGCGGCGGCCGGGGTTTATGGGTGTCACACCACCATGCTTCACGTTCCCAAATGCCGACTCGACTGCCCACTAGCTCTGATCAACCTCACCATGCAGATTTTCAGCTTCATTGTCTCCTTAAGACCTTCTCTATAAATAGCGAGCTCCAACTACATTTAAGGGGTTCAACACCAAACACAAGCCTCTCACAGAGCAGATTATATTTTCATGTCATTTACTTCTTGTTATTTACGTTCTTGTAATGCCATTTCAATACATTTACTTGCTTTGTTAGGAGTAGTGGCAGTTTGTAGGAAAATCCATTCATCAATATATCATACGACCCTTGATTTTCAAGGCGCCGGAGCACCATCTTTGTTACTCTTTCGTTCATCCCATATATCATACGACCGTCGCCACTTAGCGACGCGCCGAAGCACCGCCTAAAAACCACAATCAGCATCACCATTAACGGCCTTGTAGCTCAGGCCGTGAACCTGACGACCAAGATCAGTTCCTCTCTCGGCCACAATCGCTCTGATTAGAAGTTAGACTTAAACAGGAGCACAACTTATCTATTCACCCAGCCGCATCATTCCCAAATGCACGGTAAACCGTGCCTGGCACGCCCTCGCACAAACCATACGGTTCCAAAAGAAGGACGACCTGTGTTGACGCATATGCCCTCGGACCGGAACACCAGGCTGTAGGATTCCCGAACGCCAACAGCCGTCAGGTTTACGGCCTGAGCTACTGTCTACCGCGCAGATCTCACGGCCTGGGTTTCCAGGCCGAGGGGATATGTGTTGACACGCGGCTTCCTGCTTTTGGGTGCGGTGCGGTGCGGTTGTGCGCGGGCGTGCCAGCACGGTCTCCGTGCATCGAGATGGTTGATGTGGATAGAATGGTTAAGTGGTGCGCCTGCTTGGACTCGTCTTCTAATCAAACGATTGTAGCCGAGAGAGGAACTAATCTCGGCTGTTAGGTTCACGGCCTGAGCTACAAGGCCGTTTAGTGATGATGTTGGTGGGTTTTGGGCGGTGCTCCGCGCGCTGCTAGGGAGCGACGGTCGTATGATATATGGGGTGAATGAGCGAATAACAAGGATGATGCTCCGAATCCTTGAAAATCAAGGGTCGTATGATATATTGATGAATGAATTTTCCTTAGTCTAACACTACTCCTAGGAAAACAAGTAAAGATATTGAAAGTGCATTACAGGAAAATATAAGTTGCTCTGTGGGAGGCTTTGGTTTGGTGTTTGAACCTTTTGAATGTATCTTGAGCCCTGTATTTATAGGAGTTTCTTGGAGGAGTAATCGAGGCTGAAATCCTGCATAGTGGGGCCTGACCAGAGCAAGTGGGTAGTCTAATCGACATTTGGGATTGTAAAGCATGGTGGTGTGACTCCATAAATCTTGGTAAATCTCGGCCGCCGCCCTGGTCGTGGGTTCTGCGCTCTGGCCGTGGAGACGCATTTATTGCTCTGATGGCTGGTGACCTACTCTCTCAAGCTGCAAGAATTCTTGTGAGAATGTCCACGTCTAATCACTCTGTTTCCTGTCACCAAACCCTGACTTCAGTCACTTCCCACCTTCCCTCATGCATTAAATGCTTATTCGTGGCCAGTGGGTTTGCTGCAATAAACAGAGGCATTACTTCATTAAATGAAGCATGAGACCCTGCTATCACGTGATGATTTGATTCTGATATCTCTGGCCATGATTTTGCTCGGCCTCGGCCTCGGCTTACAATCGAGGCCGAGATGATCATGCCTTGGCAACTTTTCCGTTGTTTTCAGGAAGGCAAAACACCTTGGCGAAACGCTGCGCTTTAGCTTCTCGAGGAAGTGCTTGGGCCGAGAAAGGAGCTCCTTCGGCCAGTTCATGGCCGTGATTTATTAGGCACAAACAGCTACAAGGCCGTTAATGGTGATGTTGATGGTGGTTTTTAGGTGGTACTTCGACGCGTTGCCGGGTGGCAACGGTCGTATGATATATGAGATAAATGGAAGAATAACAAGGATGCTGCTCCGGCGCCTTGAAAATCAACGGCCGTATGATATATTGATGAATGGATTTTCCTACAAACTGCCACTACTCCTAAGAAAGCACTACTCCTAAGAAAGCTAGTAAAAGTATTGAAAATACATTACGAGAAGATAAATAACAGGAAGTAAATGACAGGGAAACATAATCTGCTTCGTGGGAGGCTTGTGTTTGGTGTTGAACCCCTTAAATGTAGTTGGAGCCTGGTATTTATAGGGAAGGTCTTGAGAAGACAATGAGGCTGAAAATCTGCACGGTGAGGTTGATCAGAGCTAGTGGGTAGTCAAATCGACATTTGGGAATGTGAAGTATGGTGGTGTGACCCCCATAAACCCCGGCCGCTGCCCTGATGGCGGGCTCTGCTCTCGAGCCTCAGAGCAGCATTTAATGCCCTAGTCTGATGGTTGGTGGCTTAACCTTACAAGTCGTGAGAATTTCGCACCTAATCCCTGATTTTACTCGCCATACCCTGACTTCAATCACTTTCTCTTTTCTCCTGCGCATTAAATGCTCTTACGTGACGTGGGTCTTCTGCTGTAGTCAGAGGCGTTACTTCATGAAATGAAGCGTGGGGCCCTGATGCCATGTGGCGACGCTCCTTGATTTCTTGTCTTGGTCGTGCATTTGAGGAGTTATCACTCCCTTCGTCCTCGGCCTGGATCACTGAGGCCGTGAGGGTTTTGCCTTCACAGCTTATCTTCGCCTTATGAAAGAAAACGAGCAACGAGATCCGGCTTATAGGCAGGCGCTAGGGCCGAGAGAAAGTCCCTTGTGTCAGAATTTATGGCCGAGATTTATTAGGCACAAACAGGTAGCTGGGAGGATTCTGGGTTGACTCGGTTGGCTTGGTTGACTTGGTTGACCATACTGCATTTTTTGCTTGTCTTTTTCTTTGCTGGACATGATTCTGCTTGTTTGTCCTGCAGGAACTCTCTTGTAAGAAAATCAGGAATACCTGTTTTCACTACCTCTCAAATATTCTAACTCGAAATCAAAAACACTCGGAATGGCTTGCCATCGTGCAAAAATCTGTTTACTAGCTATATTTTTAACATCCTTTTTTAAAACATGCTTTGCAGATTTACAATCAACTCTTACTAAAAACTTTTGATTTAATAAATCATCTTGAAATTTACTAATGCATAATACAATAGATAAAATTTCTTTTTTAATAGTACTATAATTAACTTGGGATTGACTCCAAACTTCGGAATGAAAACGGACAATTTGCTTAGGAGACTCAGGGTTAACTCTTTGCTTTAGAATACCACCATAACTAGACTCAGAGGCATCTGTTTCAACAATTTTAAAGGAATTAATTGAAGGAGTACCGAGGCATGGGAGTGACTTGACATGGACTTTGATTTGCTTAACTATTTCTGGATATGACTCGAAGTCCAGGCAGGAGGATTGCTCTGGAGACGATCAAACAGTGGCTTACATAACTTTCTTAAATTTTGATAGAAATCAGAAACATAATTCAAAGGTCCTAAAAATCTCTGAAGTTGATATTTTTCTAGAATTTGATCTGGAAATTTATCTGCAAACTGGATAACTCGATTAATTGGGCTTATTTGGGATTGATTATGTTAAACCCTAGAAATCTGACATTAACTTGGAATAGCTTGATTTTCTTGGCTGAGATGACTAGACCATTAGTTTTTTCAATACACGTATTTTTTACAAAATTTTCTTTAGTCACTTTGCTAGTGAGTTTAAGTTTGGGTATAGGGCCTGATGCCCATTTAAATAATCTTAACTGTTATGTGTGCCTTTACCTTGTGCATGTTGGAAGTTAGGATTATTTTGGCGTTTGTTTGCAGGTACTATAAATTGGGAAATTTTCTAATTACAAGGGAGACTCTGCTGAAATTTCAATAGAAGTCGAATTTTTTATCAGTTTAAATTAGGGCTAAATGGCTTTTTGGTAAAGTGGGTCTGACATCGGCTAGATGTCGAACGGACAGCAGCAAGGTTCGTCACGGATTCCAAGGGGGAATTCGGGTGGGTTCTATAAACATTGGCTTGTGGCACACTCCATGACACAAAACACCTTCCCGAAGAACTTCGACAACGAGAACATGAAGCCCAAGGAGAAGTACAGGGGACGAAATGTGGTAATTTTGGCATTCCGATCGTTTGGATCCATGCTAGGCACATCTTAAGCTAAAGGTGTCACTAGCTTGACATGCACGTTGTTGCATTCCTAAAAGGACACAAATTAATGTGCAAACAACCAATTAAAAATACCCGCAAGTGCACGAATCTATCGAAGTATAGATTATGTAAGTACGGGTTCGATCCCACGAAGAACTTGTCGGTTTCCTATAAGTTCTAATTCGAGTACAAAGAGAACACGTAATTAACACACCACAATGCACAAATGAAAATTTGAAACTAAAAAGAAAGTAAAGAAATGTAAAAGAAACAAACAAAACAAAAAGGAAATGTGCTGTGAACAGTAACCAGCGACCGGTCGTTTTTGGGCAGAGTCGAAACTCAAATTTTGACGTGAAAAGCGACCGGTCGTTTCTTGACAGAATCGTTTTTTTTTTTTTTTTCAGTTTCGACCTCTGTCCAGTGTTTTGCCTATAACTTTCCAACCGTACGTCCAAAATTCACGTTCTTTATACGGTTGGATTCAGCACAGAAAATGGAAGAACACAGCGCGGACCAAAAGTCCAAAACAATTACGGAAACAAATAGAATTCAGTAACAAAGACACATAACGTGTCAAACACGCAACTCACACACACATTGGGGGGGGGGGGTTTGATTTGTTTGAAGTGACCTATTTCTATTGCATGAAAGGAAAATGGACTTTGAAATTGAATGAGAATGGCAGAGATGGAATATCATAATGTAGAATTAAAATGTAACAAACACTAGGGTTTCGAATCCACCCTAAACAATTCTACCAATGTTCATGGATACTCAAGTGATGAACTCTAAATGTATTGATGAAGATGTTCGCAATCAAGACCATGGGTCGTGGCTCAAGACGCATTGATTCTCTCTAATATACGTAAAGTGCATGGTTCGTGCTACAATACTTGTGCCCTCCCCATAGCCGAACCTAGGTATGGTTCGTACTTCGATTCAATTACAAGGAGAACCCATTAAGTTCAAAGAGAATATGAACATCACAAGAATCCTAATAGCATGGTGTTTACATTAGGTATTCAAGAAACCAATTCACATGGATGATTCTTACTTCATCCATTTATTGCTTAGGATAACATGAAGATACACATAATCCCAACAATCTCAAGAAGCATGCTTTCAAAGATGGCCAACCAAGGAAAAACACACATCAAGGATAGATTAATTTGGTGAATTGGAATTCATCAACAATATCTAGAAATTCATACACTCAAGCATCAAAACAATAAGGTAATCATGTTTAGGGCTTCAACCTAAGCCCTAGCTATGGAGTTTAGTTGCTCATACTTATTCCAAATACAAACTCAAAATAAAATTAGAAAGAGTTTACAGATTTTGAGAAAATTGTGAAAGCTTCAAGGTCATCAATGGTGGAAGCTTTCTTCTCCACTTTGCTTGGCTGCACCTTGGCTTTTTCCTAGCTCCAAGCTCTCCAATCTGCTCTCAATGTGTAGAATAATCCCCTGAATTAAATCCCCCACGTTCTATATTGTAGAATGAAGAAATTGTCATCAGCTTTGCAGATTGCACATTCTTCTTCCTTTAGCCCATGATTTCCAGCTCACTTTTAATATATAAAACTCCACCTTTTGTTAAAGCTTCAAACTTTGTCCCCTTGCCATGATGAAGCTTTGTCATTGAAAATATGCTCTTTGCCTCTGAAAATATCTCTTAACCAAGGTAATTTCTTGTTACCAAGTGTTATGGTAACAAGAAGAATCAAGATAACAATATGGAGGTAAAAGCTGGAGCACTTCGGATTTCCAGAGCTGTGGTAACATGCTGGATTGGTTGGATAGGCAATACTTGTCCAATGAAGCTCAAATTTGGATATGTTGTAGTTAACATCCATTGGAACAAGTTTCATGAAGATCTTCACCTCATCCGAGTACCAGAGCATGTTGATCCCGGGCCAAGAAGTTGACCTACGAAAATGAACAAAAAACAGAATTTATAACCAATAATGCACTTTTAGCTCATTTTCATTCTAACCAAGGTAAAATCTAAGAAAACACAAAAAGGAAGTAAAAAGCTATAAAAAGTCAAGAACTAACTCAAAATAATAGGTGAATAACATGAAAAATCATGTGTAAAAATGAACCGAACACACGTCATCGGGTATGGTAGAAGCATAGGTGGTGCACCACTTTTGGAAGTGAGCCTCAGTCATGACACAATGCAGATTAGCCACAAATCTTTTCTTGTATACCTTGGAACCACCCCACAGGTACAAAGACACTTGTGATCTCGGTGATTGGCTACCCTCATCTGAAGACATGATCGTTGAACAGTTGCAAAAAGGGAAGAAAATTGCAAATCAGATAGCATATCAAAACCCTAACTTGCGGCACAAAAGAAAAAGAAGAAGAAAAAGCAGCAGATGCGGCAACAACCGACAGCCACTGACAGCAGTCAGCCACGATCGACAGCAGCCTACGACAACCTACAGACGCAAGGCCCAGGCCGTGCCAACTCTTCGACCAGCTCCAGCCTCTGTTGCCGCACAGTACAAGCGTACACAGCCATGCTACTGCCGCCACTGCAGCCACCGCGACGCCACCACTGCCAGCAGCAATGCCAGTCCAATGGGAAACAAATTCCATTTTTTTATTAGTGGCGCCAATCCAATGAGATGTGCTGCTTCAAATATGCTCAACAGAGAAGGGACACATATGGATTAAAGGCCGTGGCAAGTTTCTGGAAAATGGGAAAAACAAAATTTACCCAACAATAATAAAAGAAAATAACAAAAAGAGCTGGCCAACTGTTCCTTCGTTTGACTTGGATATATTAATTGGGTGGTCGTCATGGACCAAAGGATCCATTCAGCTTGATTTTTGGCCCTTGAGATAAGTTGGACCATAACTAACGAGTAATCCAGGGTTCATGAAAGGACTAGACACAATGAAATTGATTGTCATTTTATCCTTGATAAAATTTTACATTCTTCAATCACTACAAAATATGTATTATCTTCACAACCCTTAGAGCAGTTCCAGCAGTCAAACCCTTGCCATAACCAGGGGGGAGCTAGTGAATAGTGGCTGCCCTTGCCAAAGGTTGTGGTGTTTCCACCAATTGCCATGGCAACAACTATTCACATGAGATATGAGGAGAGAAATTTGTATAGATTTTTGGTGTGGGAAGTGAAAACTATGACTAAGTATTTATTTTTTTTAAAAATTTGATTTTTTTTTTTTTTTTTTTCAAATTTTTCAATTTTTTTTGGTTGCTGACGTCATCGCTGATGTCAGCAAACTGGGCTTGAAATAAAGTTAAAAGCAATTTATGCAACTACAAGTCAAAATGGAACCACGAATTTTTTTGTCTTTGATATAAACGATATTCTACTAATCTAAATTACGGGAGGGAGATTTTAACTTAGGTACAGAGTGGGGAGCACATTCGCTCTCAGCCAACTTGATGAAACCCATATGCGGAATCACAATTTTAAAAGGTAGACATAAATATGTTTATCTCTTTTTTATTTATTAGATCATCATTGAAAAAAAGAGAGTATAAAAAACAAAGGCTGTAAAGGGAGCAATCTTATTCGTAGTATGGCGGACATGTATAAAACCTTCCCACTCCTATTCATAGCAATCTTTATCACAATGAAAAAGGACACAAAAAGAAAAAAAACTGGCAATAAGACATATCATAAAATAAGCAAAAAAAATTACTGCCCACTCCTCTTTTACGCTTTTTTTTTTTTTTTTTTTTGGGTCAAACGATGGTGGGAAATTCGTTCATAATAAAAATGTCTATAACTTCCTCAAGGGTCTTATTTTAAGGGAGATAGACACTCTCACACCGAAGAACCCGAATGCTTAACTGCAAAACTAGCCAGCAAGTCAATACAAGCCTAGGAAGAAAAAACAACCGACTCCACCCGGTGTCTCAAGCAAAGAATGTCATGAAAAGTACGATCAATCTGAGCATCCATAGAAACCGCCAATAATATCACCTACAAACCAAGCCTCCGCACAACTAATTTTAACGTACTTATTATCAAACATAGTAGGGTAAATATTTAGTTATGCTCATATACGCTCATATTCTTATTCTTCTCCAATATAGAGGCATTTATAAAGAAGTACAACCCTAAATAAAATAGGAAATAAATCTAAATTACAATAGGAAGTAAATCTCTATTACAATAGGACTAAATAATAATTGGTAAGTAACCAAAATTCTAATGAAATAAGGAACCAAAATCCTAACTAAGTAAGGACTCACCAACACTCCCCCTCAAGTTGGGCAAAGATATTTCGCACGCCCAACTTGACAAGCGCAGAACACCATACTTGAGAAGCACCAATTGTAGAGAAGGTCTTTTCGTCAACCACGAGTGAAACAAGTGACAAACTAAAGCAAAGTTCGCAGCGGAAACACAAGAGCAAACCCTAAAAAATAGGGCACATAGCAGAACACAGAAACCCTGTGAGCACGGGAGCAGATAAGGCAGAACACAAAAGCCATGTGAGCACGGCAATAGATAAGGTAGAAACCAAACCCTAAAAAATAGGGTAAGGCAAGGCAAACACACCAGCAAATGCATGAGCAACAATACAGGCACCATAACAGGCAAGACCAACAAGGCAGAGACGTAACAGGCATCATCAACAGTGATACAAGGCATTGGCACCAGCAGAGACAAGGTCAACGGGCATGACCACAGCGGAAACACACTAGCAAAGGCATGAGCAACAATACCTGGCACCATAACGGCAGGAGCAACAATACCTGGCACCAACAAGAGCAACGGGCATGACCACAACGGAAACACACTAGCAAAGGCATGAACAACAATACTGGCACCATAACAGGCAGGAGCAACAATACCTGGCACCAACAAGAGCAACAAGGCAGAGACATAACAGGCATCATCAACAGTGACACAAGGCATTGGCACCAGCAACGCGGAGAGACAACTTCTCTTCACTCCCCCTCTCCCCTGAAGAGAAGGGGTCGATGGAGCCATATGATCAATGGTACTTGAGAAACATGCACTGACTAACACTGAGATGTAGCAGAATCAGCCATGGCAGATAGGTGGTTAAATTGCAGCGGTGTCACTCCCTCTCAAATCCGACGATGTATGAGAGCCGAGATTTGGAGAAAGTAACACCCAAATAAAGTTGCAACACTCCCCCTCAAATCCGACACTAGTAAAGGGTCGAGATTTGGAAGAAGAGAAATTGAAATAATAGTAAAGAGACTTGATCGGTTCATAATTGTATATTATTTCTTACCCTTCTAGCTTATGATTTGGTTATGTTTTTGAGTTAAACTTGTGCTTTTAATCCTTTTTGTGTTTATCTTTCAGTTAATTGAGCTTTAGGTAACAATGATGGCTTTGGAGAACATAATTCATGCAATTCAAGCATGTTAAGGCCTAATTGGGATGAATTGATGAAGAGCTTAAAGACAAATTCATTATGGCTACAGCCCCCTGCCAGTCCAGTTCCGTAGGTCATATTGCAAGCTTTGTTTCAGCAACCTACATAGCTCGAATGAGGCCACATTCTTCATGAAAGTTGTTCCAATTGGTGTGTACTATAACATATCCAAAATTCAGCCCCATTGGATACATCTGGAGTCCGTTACCTAGCAAACACAGAACCATGCTCAGGATGGATCTTATCAGCGCGGAAAATGAGTTAGCAATTTGTTTCGGCCTTAACTTCTTCCTCCGACCTTGGATTGGCCCAAATAACATATGGCTGGAAAGAAGACATTCTGAACTTAAATTTTGAGTGCTTAAAGTCCTAATTTGATTAAGAGAAGCCCAAGTTGTAAGCCCTTGAAGTTGCTGGTCATGCTGACCTCAGCATGTGCTGGTTGGATGCTTAGTCATGGTGAGCTAGGTATGAGCTATCATTTCTGGTTGGAAGCTTGGTCATGGTGACATGAAGATGAGCTAGGGCTGCTGGTGGGATCTATTGGTGAAGTGCATCAACCAATTCAAGATTTTCTAATACAAGTGCATCACCCAATTTAGATTTTCTAATACAAGTGCATCAACCATTTCAGATTTTATAAAACAAGTGTTGTATGCATTAGCCATATTGAATTCTGATTTTCACTTCCCCTAGGCCTATAAATAGGGAAGTTCTCTAAGCTTGTAATAACACCCCAAGGGGGGGGGGAGCTCTCAAACACTTCTCTAGAGCTCCCTTCCCTTCTCTCCCTCAAATTCTCTTAGTTTCCCTTTGTAGTTCTCAATTGTTGTAATAAGATCATTCTATTAAATTTTCTTTGTACTAAATATCAAACACTTTTCCTTTCTCTTCTTCTAATTCTCTAAAGCTTTCAAACACATGTTCTTCCAAAATCCTCAAAGTTCTCAAACATCTCTCTACTTCCCTTCTCTTCCAAAAGTCTCCATGTCTCAAACACTTCACAAACACATTTCTCTTCCTTCCCTAAGTTCTCAAATTCTCCAAGTTCACAAACATCCTCCAAGTTCTCAACCACTCTCTTCCAAATTCTCAAAGTTCCTAAACACTCTCTTCCAAAATCCACAAAGCTCTCAAAACACCTCTCTACTTTCTTCTCCAAATCCTCCAAGTTCTCAAACACTCTCTTCCAAATTCCCCATGTCTTAAACACATTCCCTTCCAAAATCCTCAAAGCTCTCAAACACATGTTCT
This sequence comes from Prunus fruticosa, assembly GCA_018703695.1. Taxonomy (NCBI): domain Eukaryota; kingdom Viridiplantae; phylum Streptophyta; class Magnoliopsida; order Rosales; family Rosaceae; genus Prunus; species Prunus fruticosa. The sequence goes on from CM031924.1 coordinate 29,454,089, forward strand.
TCCAAAATTCTCTAAAGTTCCCAAACACTTTCTTCTCCCTCCTCAAAGTTCTCAAACACTTCCTTTCTTCCTCAAAGTTCTCTTAGTTTCCTTAATGTTTTCTTAGTTGTAATTTATTTTTCTTTGTTATGTAAATTCTTTTCTTAAGTTTTCAAGTTGAATTAGTTTCCAAGTTTCAATTATGGTTTTTGTTCTTATTCATTATGCTTATAAGTTAATATGCTAGTTTGAATGATTGATCACCATTTAGGCTTGCATGTTAGCTATCTTGGTTTGAATTAAGAGTATACACCATGCTTTAATTCGAATTGAACTATGAATAGGAAGAGTATGTATGGACATTCGACAACAGGGATTAGATACATACTTGGTTGTTTAAAATGTTCTTCTATGCTTAATGGGTTCCTAATGCTTAATTTTAGGTTAGACAACAAATGATCAAATTAGGGAATTAGGAACACAAGGTTATGACCACACACCAGGCTTAATCATACTTTAGCTAGAATCAATCCATTAATCTAAATTGAACTTGGGAACTTATTTGCTTGAGTTACTTATTTCTTTCTTCCTTGTTTTATGTTCTTTGTTTTTGTTTCTATTTTGTGTAGGGAAACTAAATTGGATCATTCAATCACCAATCCCTGTGGAATCGACCTCGCACTTACATATGCTATACTACCAACGGTTCGTGCACTTGCGAGTATCACAAGTTGAGGATGCAGCTTAATCCATTTTGGTGGAGCTAAATCTACGCAACAAGACTCAAACATGCCAGTCTCATGGCAGAAACAAAGGCAAGAGGGGAAGGTTGTAGCATACGGTTGTCCCATGAAGAAAAAACTTCAGAAAAGGAGAATAGTAAGGGAGGAAACCCAGCAAATCATGAATAGAGACAAAGACAAATATAAGGTGCTCAAAACTGAGAAGCGGAAAGGCAACTCAAGAGAGCAGCCGAAGAAGACAGAGACTAGCAGAATAGTCAAAGGAAAGGCTCGGTGAGCGGTGACGAGGCTCACAGAGGAAAGCAACAGTAGCTCGGTGAGCGGTGACGAGGCTCACGGAGGAAAGCAACGGCTCAATGAGTGGTGACGAGGCTCACGGGGTAAAGAGACTTGTTATGAAGTTTCAAAGATAGAAAAGCTGAGACATCAAGAAAGACCATCTGGCAAACAAAGATGAAAAAATAAAAATTTTGGAACAGTAGCAAAGAAGCATGTGAAGGCTAAGTGCGGTGAAAACACATATGAGAGGATGAACAAAAGATGATGACTATACAAGATGAAGACCCATGATGGGTTAGGAATGAGGAGTGCCAACGACTCTCAATTTGGCAGAGGTTATCACAGGGGTTAGAACCTGGCTCTGATACCATGTCAAACAAAGTAGGGTAAATATTTAGTTATGCTCAGATACGCTCATATTCTTATTCTTCTCCAATATGGAGGCATTTATAAAGAAGTACAACCCTAAATAAAATAGGAAATAAATCTAAATTACAATAGGAAGTAAATCTCTATTACAATAAGACTAAATAATAACTGGTAAGTAACCAAAATTCTAATGAAATAAGGAACCAAAATCCTAACTAAGTAAGGACTCGCCAACACTTATCAGGAGGCTTTTTCAACTTAGGCGAAGCATCCCCTCCCTATATCCATTGTCAACGAGGGATGCACCTCCACCGTCGAGATAAACTCACTCTGAAAAGGTCTTACCAGTCAAGAACAATATATCTTTGGCACCAACTATCCTTTAGTTTAGTGGTATTTGTCTTCACTTGGTTAGAGTATGTCTCAAGTTCCATTCACATGAATGACAAGGACGATATACA